>PVIW01013283.1:17539-28159 GCA_004026585.1 Noctilio leporinus
TTGCATGTTGCTGTCCAGTTCTCCCAACACCATTTGTTGAAGAGACTGTTTTTACTCCATTGGATGTTCCTTCCCCCTTTGTCAAGTATGAGTTGACCATAGAGTCCTGGGTTAATTTCTGGGCTCTCTATTCTGTTCCATTGATCTATATGTCTATTCTTATGCCAGTACCATGCTGTTTTGATGACAGTAGCCTTGTTGTATTGTTTGAAGCCCGGTATTGTGATTCCTCCTTCTTCTTTCTCAAGATTGTGGTGGCTATTCGTGGGCATTTTTGGCTCCATATAAATTTTTGAAGTATTTTTTCTATTTCTGTGAAGTCTGTCAATGGTGTTTTAATTGAGATTGCATTGAATATGTAGATTGCTTTGGGTAGTATGGACATTTTAACGATGTTAATTCTTGCCATCCATGAACATGGTATATGCTTCCATTTATTTGTGTCTTCCTTGATTTCTTTCTTCATTGTTTTGTAGTTTTTTGAGTACAGGTCTTTTACCTCCTTTGTTATTCCTAGGTACATTATTTTTCTTGTTGCTATGGTAAATTGGATTTGTTTTTTCATTTCTATTTCTGTTGTTTCATTATTGGTATACAAAAATGCTTTTGATTTCTAGATAGTGACATTATACCCAGCTATTTTGCTAAATTTGCTTCTTAGATTGAGTTAATTTTTGGTGGAGCCAATCGGGTTTTGTATGTACACTATCATATCATCTGCAAATAATGACAGTTTGACTTCCTCCTTTCCAATTTGGATACCTTTGATTCCTTTTTCTTCCCTGATGGCTATAGCTAGAACTTCCAAGACAATGTTGAATAGAAGTGGAGAAAGTGGACAGCCTTGTCTCGTTCCTGATCTTAGGGGGAACGCTTTCAGTTTTTGTCCATTAAGTATGATGTTGGCTTCTCATAGATGGTTTCTCATAGATGGCCTTTATGATATTGAGGTATGCTCCCTCTATTCCCATTTTGCTGAGGGTTTTGATCATAAATGGTTGCTGTACTTTATCAAATGCTTTTTCAGCATCTATTGATATGATCATATGGTTTTTATCTTTCAATTTGTTGATGTGGTGTATTACATTGATTGATTTTCAAATGTTGTACCATCCTTGCATCTCTGGGATGAAGCCCACTTGATCATGGTGTATGATCTTTGTAATATACTGCTGAATCCGATTGGCCAATATTTTGTTGAGAATTTTAGCATCTATGTTCATCAGAGATATTGGCCTATAGCTTTCTTTCTTACTTGTATCTTGCCCTGGTTTTGGGATTAGAACAATATTGGCCTCATAGAAAGAGTTTGGGAATCTTCCCTCTTCCTGAATGTTTTGGTATAGTTTGAGGAGGATAGGACTTAGTTCTTCTTTAAATGTTTGGTAAAATTCACCTGTATAGCCATCTGGTCCAGGGCTTTTGTGCTTTGGGAGATTTTGGATAACTTCTTTAATTTCACTAGTAGTTACTGGCCTATTCAGGCTTTCTGCTTCTTCTGGGTTCAGTTTTGGTAGATTATACCTTCCCAGAAATGTGTCCATTTCATCCAGATTGTCATATTTTTTGTAATAGAGTTGTTTGTAGTAATTTCTTACAATCTTTTGTATTTCTGAGGTATCAGCTGTGATTTCACCTCTGTCAGTTCTGATTCTGTTTATTTGCATCCTCTCTCTCTTTTTCTTGATGAGTCTGGATAAGGGCTTGTCAATTTTGTTTATTTTTTCAAAGAACCAGCTCCTGAACCTGTTGATTCTTCAAATTGTAGTTTGAATGTCTGAGTTATTTTGTTCTGCCCTGATTTTGATGATTTCCTTCCTTCTACTTGCTCTGGGCTTTGTTTGTTGTTGCTCCTCTAGTTCTTGCAGCTTTGTGGTTAGGTCATTTTTATAAACTTCTTGTAACCTTTTTTGGAAGGCCTGTATTGCTATGAATTTCCCCCTGAGAACTACCTTTGCTGTAGCCTATAGGTTTTGGGCTGTTGTGTGTTCATGGTCATTTGTTTCCAGGAACTGTTTAATTTCATCTTTGATCTCATTGTTGACCCCTTCATTGCTTAAAAGCATGTTATTCAGTGTTTATGAATTAGAGAATTTTTGTTCTTTTCCCTTGAGATTGGTTTCTAGTTTCTAGCCATTGTGATCTGAGGAGATACTTTGTATGATTTCAATTTTCCTGTATTTGTGGAGGCTTGTCTTGTGACATACCATGTGGTCTATCTTGGAGAATGATCCATGTGCATTTGAAAAGAATGTGCATTTTGCTTCTTTGGGGTAAAAGACTCTGTATACATCAGTTAGGTCCATTTCCTCTAGAGTGTTGTTCAATGCCACAACACCTCTGGGGATTTTTTGTTTGAAAGATGTCCATTGTTGATAGTATTAAAATCCCCTAATATTAGTGTATTGCTGTCTATGTGTTTCTTAAAGTCTTCCAAGATTTTCCTTATATATTTCGGAGCTCCTACGTTGGGTGCGTATATGTTTATCATAGTTATTTCTTCTTGATGGATTGTTCCCTTAAGTATTATGAAATGTCCATCTTTGTCCCTTTTTATGGCTTTCATTGTAACATCTATTTTATCTGAAGTCAGTATTGCTACTCCAGCTTTTTTTTCATGTCCATTTGTTTGATATATAGTTTTCCATCCCTTCACTCTCAATCTGTGTCGATCTTTTGTTCTGAGGTGGGTCTCTTGAGGACAGCATATATGTGGGTCATGTTGTCCTATCCATTCAGCTACCCTATGTCTTTTGATTGGTGCATGTAATCCATTAACATTTAAGGTTATTATTGATTGATACTTATTCATTGCCATTTTCTCCCTTTGTGTCTGTATTTCTCTTTGGCTTTCTCTGTTTCTTCATTTTATTTGTTTACTTATTTTTATAGCAGACCCTTTAGCATTTCTAGCAATGCTGGTTTGGTAGAGATGTATTCTTTCAGTCTTTTTTTTCTGGGAAGCTCCTTATTTCTCCCTCTATTTTGAATGAGAGCCTTGCTGGATAGAGTATTCTTGGTTGCAGGCCTTTGTTTAGCATTACTTGAAATACATTTTGCCATTCCCTTCTGGCTTGAATTGTTTTTGTTGAATAATCATTTGATAGCCTTATTGGAGCCCCTTTGTACGTTATTTGTCTTTTCTCTCTTGATGCTTTTAGGATTCTCTCTTTGGCTTTGAAATTTGCCATTTTAATAATAATATGCCTTGGTGTTGGTCTGTTTGGGTTGATCCTCTTTGGGACCCTCTGTGCTTCCCGAACTGGATAAATGTTTTCACTCATCATATTAGGGAAATTTTGTATCATGACTTTTTTGAACAGGTTTTCCATTTCTTGTTTCTCTTCTCCTTCTGGTATCCCTATGATACAGATGTTGTTCCATTTCATGTTGTCCTGCAGCTCTCTTAACCCCTCTTCAGTCTTATTCAGCCTTTTTTTATTCTCATGTACTGTCTTGGAGTATTTGTCTTCATTATCCTCCAACTCGCTGATCCGGTCCTCTGCTTCCTCTAGCCTACTGTTGATTCCTTCTCCTGTATTCTTCAATTCAGAAATTGTATTCTTCATTTCCTCCTGGCACTTATTGATAGTTTCCTTGTCCTTTTTCATGCTGTTGTAGTTTTCAGTAAGTTCCTTGTAACTTCCCTGGAGTTCTCTGTAATTTCCCTGGAGTTCTTTTTAGTTCTCCTGGAGTTGTTTATAGTTTTCTTTGATGTGACAGAGCTCACTGAGCTTCTCTATCATCATTCTTTTGAATTCCTTATGTGATATTCCAGGTGCCTCTGTTTCATTTTGTGTTCTTTCTGAGGATTCTTCCTTTCCTTTTGGTGATGGACTGATTCTTTTTTTCCCCATTTTGGGTGTCTGTTCTTGCTTGCTCTTTATTTGTTTATTTATTTTTGTTCTTTCCTTGGGTTAACCTGCTTTGCTTCCTTGCCTTAGTTAAGCACCCTTCTGTGATAGATTTATGGAGTTCAATGTTGCCGTCTCCCAGATTTTCTCCACTTGCTGTTTTTGGTGTTTCCTTTATTTGGGCTGTCTGGTTGTATTCTGGGCTGGTGGGCTTTTAGCAGAAACAAAAACAAAAATAAAAACAAAAAACAAACAAAACAAAAAACACAAACGAACAAATAAAACCAAAAATGAAAAACCAAACAAACAAATAAAAAAAAAGCAAAAGGAAAAAAGAAATAAAAACAATAATAATAAGAAGAAGAAAGGGTTTAGATGGCTGTTCACCCTTAATAATCCCTTATTGGTCCAGGTGGAGCCTGGATCTGAGGGCTTTTAGCGGAGGAATAAAAAAAGAAAGAAAAAAAGGCAGAAAGTCACAAGAGAAAGAGAAATCAATATTAATAAAGAAAAGGTTTGCATGTCTGTTCACCCTTTATGGTCTCTGTTTAGTCCAGGCGGAGCCAGGACCAGTGTGTTTTATCAGGGAGAAAAGAAACGAGAAAGAAAGAAAGAAAAAGGAAAAAAGGGGGGGTGGGGAGAAAGTCACAAGACAAAGAGAAATCAATATTAATAAAGAAAGGTGTTAGCTGTGTGTTCCCCCTTTATGATTTCTGATTGGTCCAGGTGGAGCCAGAACTTGTGGGCTTTACCAGGAATAAAAGGGAAAGAAAAATTTAAAAAAAAAAAAAAAAAGGAAGGAAGAAAAGAATAAAGAAAGGGTTTAGAAAGGCTGGGGAACGGAGGAATACTTAGATTGAGGACTGGGAATGCATTATAGCCACAGATTGAGTAGACTTTCATTCGAGAGTAGGAGGAGGGTCTTGAGTATTTAGGTGGATTGATGTATGGGGGTGATTAAGAATATGTGAGAAGTAACTTTTGCAAAGGATATGTTGGGGCTTAATAGTTCATATTGCTCTCGGTATAATTCAGGTGCTTGAGATTGGCAGCAATCCCTTTCCTGAGGCTGCCTCTTTTTCTTGGTCAGGACTTTACAGTCTATAGTCTATATTCTAGCTGGTCTTGGCATGTGGCAGGGCCTCTGATTGTCACAGTCAGGGCTGATTCTGATTGTCTGCCCCCAGGTAGGCTGGGCTTTCCGCAGCCTGGCTGGGTTTTAGGGCTGCTGGTATTCTGGGGCCCACAGGGTGCCCCCTCCCACTCCTGGCAGAGGTTCCTACCTGGACGAGCACCCAGCACCCCTGCAGGGCAGCCCGCAACCTCGCTGGTCACTGTGACAACTGGCCCTGCCCCCGCAGTTCTGGGAGGAGGCTGCCCTTGTCCATCAGCACTTTCCCAGGTCCGCCTACACTGTCCCTCCCTTCTGGGGCAGGCACCAATCCTCCAAGCCAACCAGCTCTCCGCGGAGTCCTTTTATGCGGCCTCTGTGATGAGCCCCTCCCAGGCATGGACGGTGTGGCCTTTGTCTCCAGCAATGGCGGGTCAGTTGCCCCTGCTACTAGTTCCCGGCTTGCAGGCTCGCCATTTGGAGTTTCTGTGGAGCCTGGGGGCCTGTGTGGTTACGCAGGGCTGGGCCTCCCCCCTTGCAGGGGCTTCTTGCTGCTGTTTCCCTGGTGGCCCAGCAGCACCTTTTTTCGGCCCTCTTGCCACCCCAGCCTATGCACTTCCCTGCTCCCCCGCTCTGGCTTCCTGCAGGACTCTTCTCCTTCACCTCTAGTCCCATGTGGAGCCTCCTCTTTCTGTTGCAAGAGTGAGTCTCTCACACAGTCCCTCCCCTGCAAGAGTTCAATTCCACGTGCCCTACGGCGTTTGCCCTCGCCGCCCCCACTTCACTGTTGAGACTTCCAGTCGCCAGGGAGCCAGGAGCTGGCTTCAGTCAAACACGCCCCTCTGGGCAGTGCCACCACTGGCCTGAGCTGACCTCGGCCCGCCGGTCGGTAGGTCAGGAATGCCTCACCTACTGTCCTGCTTGTCTCCTCTGCCTCTGGGTTGTGCTCCCCTGTGTCCAGATGCTGCCCGTTCCAATTCCTAGGGTCCTGAAGACATCTCACACTCCCTATCTTGTCCTCTAGCTGCTTTGGTACTCGAGAATACCATCAGCACTGCTCTCTACTCTGTTGCCATCTTCTCCTAAACTCTTTGTTTATTAATATTGATTTCTCTTTGTCTTGTGACTTTCTCCCCACCCTCCTTTTTTTTTCTTCTTCTTTCTTTTCTCTCTGACAAAGCCCACTGGTCCTGGCTCCCCGTGGACCATAGAGAGATCATAAAGGGTGAATAGACACCCAAACCCTTTCTTTATTAATATTGATTTCTCTTTGTGTTGTGACTTTCTCCCTTTTTTTCTTTCTTTCTTTCTTTTTTTTTCTCTGCTAAAAGCCCTCAGGTCTAGGCTCCATCTGGAACAGTCAGGGATTATTAAGGGTGAACAGCCATCTAAACCCTTTCTTCTTATTATTATTATCGTTTTTATTTCTTTTTTATTTTTGTTTTATTTTTTGTTTTTTTCTGCTAAAATCCCACCAGCCCAGAATACAACCAGACAGTCAAAATAAAGGACACACCAAGGACAGCAAGTGGAGAAAATCTGGGAGACGGCAACATTGAACTCCATAAATCTCCTATCACAGAAGGGTGCTCAACTAAGGCAAGGAAGCAAAGCAGGTTAACCCAAGGAAAGAACAAAAATAAATAAATAAATAAAAAGCAAGCAAGAACAGACACCCAAAATGGGGAAAAAAGAATCAGTCCATCACCAAAAGGAAAGGAAGAATCCCCAGAAAGAACACAAAATGAAACAGAGGCACCTGGAATATCACATAAGGAATTCAAAAGAATGATCATAGAAAAGCTCAGTGAGCTCTGTCACATCAAAGAAAACTATAAACAACTCCAGGAGAACTAAAAAGAACTCCAGGGAAATTACAAAGAACTCCAGGGAAGTTACAAGGAACTTACTGAGAACTACAACAGCATGAAAAAGGACATAGAAACTATGTCCAGGAGGAAATGAAGACTACAATTTCTGAATTGAAGAATACAGTAGAAGGAATCAACAGTAAGCTAGAGGAAGCAGAGGACCGGATCAGCGACTCGGAGGATAATGTAGACAAATACTCCAAGACAGTACATGAGAATAACAAAAGGCTGAACAAGACTGAATAGGGGTTAAGAGAGCTGCAGGACAACATGAAACGGAACAACATCCATATCACAGGGATACCAGAAGGAGAAGAGAAACAAGGAATGGAAAACCTGTTCAAAAAAGTCATGATAGAAAATTTGCCTAACATGATGAGTGAAAATATTATTCAAGTCCAGGAAGCACAGAGGGTCCCAATGAGGATCCACCCAAACAGACCAACACCAAGGCACATTATTATTAAAATGGCAAATTTCAAAGCCAAAGAGAGAATCCTAAAAGCATCAAGAGAGAAAAGATAAATAACATACAAAGAGGCTCCAATAAGGCTATCAAATGATTATTCAACAAAAACAATTCAAGCCAGAAGGGAATGGCAAAATGTATTTCAAGTAATGCTAAACAAAGGCCTGCAACCAAGAATACTCTACCCAGCAAGGTAGAAGAGCCCTGGCTGGTAGCACAGTGGTTACGGCGCCGGCCTGCGAACCCAAAGGTGGCAGGTTCGATTTCCCCACCAAGGCACATAACAAGGTTGCAAACCAGGTCTCCAGTCAGATCTGTGGCTGCAGTCAGGTGAAAGGCAACCATACATTGATGTCTATCTCACTCTCTGCCTCTCTCCCTTCCCCTCTTTCTAGAAATAATGAAATAAAATATTTTTTAAATGTTTTTTAAAAAGAAGGTGAAATAAGGTGCTTCCCAGAAAAAGAAAAAAAGACTAAAAAAATACATCTTTACCAAACCAGCATTGCAAGAGATGCTAAAGGGCCTGCTATAAAAATAAGTAAACAAATCAAATGAAGAAACAGAGAAAGCCAAAGAGGAATACAGACACAAAGGGAGAAAATGGCAATAAGTATCAATCAATAAAAACCTTAAATGTAAATGGATTCAATGCACCAATCAAAAGACATAGGGTAGCCGAATGGATAAGACAACATGACCCACATATATGCTGTCTTCAAGAGACCCACCTCAGAACAAAAGATTGACACAGATTGAGAGTGGAGGGATGGAAAAATATATATCAAGCAAATGGACAAGAAAAATGCCCTATGGATTGTGCATACAAGTTCTTTGGCTTCGCCATTTCCTATACTATTCTTAATAAACCCTGTCTATTTTGTACCTATTTATTATGTTTCTTAACTCCTATACCATTTTCCCCTTTCTTTCCCTTCCCCCTCCTGGCTGGTAACACTCCAAATGATCCCCATACCTATGATTCTGTTATTGCTCAGTTGTTTTCTTATTTTTTTTAGATTCATTTGATGTGAATATGTTGCCATTTTAATGTTCATAGTTTTTGTCTTCATTTTCTTAAATAAGTACTTTAACTCTTCATGTAATAATGGCTGATTTCTCAAAAGAAACTTTGTAGGCAACAAAGGACTGGCAAGAAATATTCAGTGATGAAAAGCAAAGACCCACAATCAAGATTACTCTATCCAGCAAAGCTGTCATTTAGAACAGAAGGGCAGACAAAGTGCTTCCCAGACAAGATAAAGCTAAAGGAGTTACTTATCACCAAGCCATTAATACATGAATTTTCTTTAGGAAGCCAAATTAATTATTTCAGATTATCCTTTAATAAATGATTAAAAATATGAAAACATTTAACTTAAAGAATAGAGCTAAATGCTGTGAATTTTATTATTGTTACCCTAATTTTATTATTGTTTTCTATGTAGAAGACTGCAGCATTATTATAGTTTCATAAATAATAGCACTTTTCTCCCACAACAAATATATTTGTATGCAGAGGTACAAGTACTTTTCAAAAATTGTTGTTGCAATTGGAGTACATATTTTCATTGTGATAGATTTTAACTCAATACTTCAGTAGGAAATATGCAAATAGATTGTATTTTATATTTGTATATTTTAAAACCTTGAATATATTTTTAAGTATATTAAAAATCATATAGGTAACTAGAGTTATTGTTAAGTTAAATTTATGAGCATAAGGAATAAAATCTAATAACTTAGTAGTTATAATAAAATGTAATATTATGTACTATATATTATTAAGAAGGCACTTACATAAATAGGCAATGAGAGCAGTATTAGGAAAAATTTGGATATATCTTTATATATATCCTTAAAATTATCTTTAAAAAGATTTTATTAAAAAAAATATTTTATTTATTATTTTTAGAGAGAGGGGAAGGGAGAAGGGCAGAGAGGGACATCAGTGTATGGTTGCCTTTCACCTGCCTCCAGCTATGGACCTGGTTGAAGATCTGGCTTGCAACCTGGCTATGTGACTTGGCTGGGAATCAAACCAGCAACCTTTAGGGTCCCAGGCTGATGCCTTATCCACTGTGCTACCAGACAGGGCTAAAAGTGGGCTGCTATATTATTCAGTGACCTTGACAACTTTTATAGAAGAGGCAGGAGAGAGAGTAAGCTTGGCATGACTTATTTCTGGGACTATAGATTATGGGTTTAAAATTTCTAATGTTTGAAATATTAAATTCAAAGTTAAGAATGGCCTGCTATATAGCACTTCAAAAGAGGTCTGAGTCTTGCTTGTATTAGTTTTTAAGGAACCCCCTGAGTTTTAAGATGGCCATGTAGTAGTATAATTTAGTTCTTAAGAATGCATCCCAAAAGGATCTTTGTGGGTGTTAAGGATGTAACCTGGTCATGGTTCATGTAGGAAAAGAAAAAGTTCCCAGGTCTGAGGACTAGACTCTTGGGATGTAGGGTATCACCTATATTTCAGCTTTTGGGGGTAGTCCCCAGTATAAATGGACTTAATTTGCCAATGACCAGGAATGACTCTTAATAACAAAATTTGGTAAAAAGACAAAGCATCTTTGTTTCTTTGAGGATTATACAAATTATATTAAAAGTGTGATTTGCCATTTAACCCCACTTCCTTTAAAAACACCCAAAATATATACAGTAATTCCAGACTAGGCTAGCTTTAAAACAGACAAGCAAAAGACACCATCTTTCAGAAACACAACCATTCACAGTTTAGCATTCCAGTTATAAATTGAAAGTTCCCAGCAGCTGCTATACACAATTAGGGAAAGATCTTGTGCACACTCCCTAACTCTTATACCACATGTAATTCCCTATCTCTGCACAAGCTGTATGTATTCCTCCCATTTGGCTCCCCCCTTCTCAAACCAGGTGAGTTCTCTGGCTGCATGTCTCTCTATGGGTCAAGGGTAGCAAATGAGTCCCTGTCTGTACATTCATCTGGGGGAGGGGAGAGAGAGAGAGAAAGAGGGAGTGAGACCATGTTTCTCTGCATGTCATATTCTGGGAGAGTCTCTTTGCATGTTCATACAGGGATAGCCCACTGCTGTCCCTGTGTGTCATCCAGGGGAGGAGACCCTCAGGTTGATTATCAATGGGAGGAGAACCTGAGATTTATAGCTGCCTAGTACTTTAAATCCCCTCTGACATAATGTGTACAGTGAACAGTTCTGACCACTGACAGACCTTTGCATAGCACTGTAAGCCTTTTCTTTTTTCTTTTTTTTTAAATTTTATTGTTGTATTATATCCATCCTCTTTTTGCTCCCCTCTGTCCCCCTCCCC
>PVIW01013284.1:0-28057 GCA_004026585.1 Noctilio leporinus
ATAAAGGAACCATGGACATGGACAACAGGTGGGATTGACTTTGGGGGGAATGGGTGGGTGGGGAGGGGGAGAGAGGGGAGCAAAAAGGGAATGGATGTAATACAACAAGAAACTTAAAAAAAAAAGGTAGCTACGTTTTTATTCATAAAACATCCAAGGCAAAGATTATGCTGCAGAAATGGTAAAGCTCTAAAACAATTGTTTTATAACAACATGCTTACAATGGCTTAAAGCTGCCTATGGCAAAGGTACTTCTGGAAAATGTATTCAACATGGGCCTAGAGATGTTTTTATAGTCCTAAAGTTCTTTTTTTTTTTTTTTTTTTTATCAATGTATGGTTGCTTTTCACCTGCCTCCAGCCACAGACCTAACTGGAGACCTGGTTTGCAACCTTGTTATGTGCCCTGGCTGGGGATTCGAACCTGCGACCTTTGGGTTTGCAGGCCAGCACTTAAATACACTTTAAATGTGCTACCATGACTTCTGTTGAAGTGTCGATAATACAGGTAACAAGCACTTGAGAGGGAAGGCTGTTGCAATGATTATCTTATTCAGCACCGAACTTTGCTATTTCTTTTTATATACCTCATGTATGGGGCAGAGGCTTATATCAATATACTGGGCTGCAGTTTCTGGGAGTGAAAGAGGATTTCTAATTCACAGAGATCCAGTAAGTACCATCAACTATCTTAGTCCATTAAGTTAAACTGAATAAACCTATTTAACTTGATTATTAAAAGTGTTCTCTTTTTAAACTGTGAGATACAATAAAGATTCACCTTTTGCAAATCATAAGACAGCATTTCACTTGGTTAGTTTCTAAGAAATATAAATAATGACTTTTTGATTAGTAATATAAGAAAGAAACAAGTTCTAGTAGAACATATTTTGTAATAGAAGTATTAACCAGATAACAATGTTATTATGTAAATTATGTAAAATTTTCGTTGTAGGTTTTAGTGCTAGATAATAAAGAAATCCAACTATTATAGTATACAGAAAGCCAGTGTTGTTATGCCATTTCAAGGAATTTAGTTATTGTTAGAAATACATAGTATCAATGTCTTTGGTATGAAACTGTAACACTGTCTTTGATGAATATATTACCTTTTACATAGTATGTACACATAGTCTCATACGTTTCCTCAACCACCCATTAATTACAACTCGCAAACAAAACAAACTGTTCTTTCCAGGAAAAAAAAAGACCAAGAAATAGGGAATTACGTGTGTCAGTCTTATTCAAGCACCTGTTAAAATGGTTAGGTTTCCACCATGGGTCATTTGTGCACCATAGACACACATGCCCTTTTTCAATTCTAACTAAGAGTGACAAAAAAGACTACACTAGCACAAAGCGAAAGTTTCTATAAATCCTTTATAATCGGTAACTGATGGCATAAATACATGAGATAAAGATGTTGGGTGTACAGTTAAGTGTTCATTTACAGTACAGAACCTAGCATAATACAGACTGAATTCCCTCGTATTGCGAAAAGCACTCCCAGGAGGTGTGGAAGACCATGACAAGGGGCAAATCTATTTCTTAAGCAAAAGGCAGAGCTTCCACTGGTTTTGGTAAGTGCAGTTTGAAGGAAAAAAAAGACTAAAAATACAAATATAATTTTATATCCTGTGATACAGCAGTTTGAAAGTCCAAAATCCAGGTGCATTTCCTGGAATGGACTCTGTTAACTATGAAGGCATCTGTAAGTCAGAAAAAGAAGCCACTACCACAGCTGAACAGTCACTGAAACCCTAGCTCCGAGGAGCCCTCATGCCATGGTGAAAGTGAAACTCCTAACTGAATATGTGAAGCCTTTGCAAAAATCTAAGGATTAATCAAAGTCACAAATGGCTTTCCCCTTAAACAGAGCTATGCACCAGAAGTAACGCAAAAGCTGCATTTTAAGAGTACAGACCTCTTTTGGCTGCACATCATCACTAATATGAGATGCAACTATTTATCAAGAAGCCCAAATACCACACAGTGAAAGGACTTTTACCAAAGCAATGAGATAGTCATAGAAATGTGGATTCCAAAAGCTAGTTTGTTGGAACTTGATAGTTATAAAAGTAGTTTGGATTTTTTTAAACAGCCTTGAAGTTAGAATTCAAAAGGCTCATAGGCATCTATGGTGACCACAACTTCAGAACCTCTTTGGGAGTTACCACATTAACTTCAAAGGAAAGACGCTCAAAGGAACCTAAATAAGTAGTAAACATCACACACTCACACAACACTGCAAAAGAACAGTCATATATACAACTTACATCCATTCATACTTTTTCCTCTGAAAACTAAAATATCCTGGCTTCAACTATTCTTAGTTGGGGAAAGAAAATTCAGGTGGATTTAAATTTCAATAAGGAAATGCATTCACTTAAGGATAGACAGACCTAACTGATTATATCAGAAAATGCAAGTATTCATCTGGCTTATTTTAAAAGATGCTTTCTAGACTCAGTGGAAGGAAGAAGGTGCCCAGGAGCCTGCCAGAAGTGCAGCAGGGAGGCACAGTAAGAGAGAGGACAGCTCAGGTGTGCTCCCAGCTCAGTGATGGTGATGAGCTCTGTGGCCAGGTGCATGAGATAAATACAAGCAGCTCCAGTTCTCATCCTTTAGCAGATAGTGGGGTTGTTAGCTGCTCACCTTTGGCACCCAGTAGTCTATAATTAAATTCCTGGACATCCTAGACTTCATGGAGCAAAATAGTCTCTTCATAAACATGGACTTCAGGAAATTTGTAGCATAGATGATGGAGATGAAACACAACCAGTGATGTTTTAGCCTTGAACTTGAAAGGATCTAGAGCAGCTTGTCACACAGTTAAGTTTTTCAACAGATTGGTATCAGATATGTTGGTATATAAACAGTTATTGCTACTTCTGTTGAACCGAAAATGCACAGCTGGTGTATTTGAAGTTTCTAAAAGTTCTCCCTTCTTCTTTGGAAGAGATGATAACAGGACCTTTGCAGCAGGGCTCATAAAGTTTCTGCAGGCCTGCTGCCTAGCACTTGTGGATGAGAGTCGGGACCTTGGTCTGCTGACAGCTTTTCCACCTCCCCAGGGCTCGGTGTCAGCGGGGCTGGTTCACTGTGAAGACAGCTGAATGTATTCCAGTGTGATCCCTGCACTGTTCATTTATACTGTAGAAGATGTTTCTTACAGTGTTGAATTATATCCACATTTAATATTTATAGTGTTATTACAAACTTCACAAAAACAGCCCTGGCTGGTAGCACAGTGGATAAGGCTCCGGCCTGCGAACCCAAAGGTCGCAGGTTCGATTCCCCAGCCAGGGCACATAACAAGGTTGCAAACCAGGTCTTCAGTCAGGTCTGTGGCTGGAGGCAGGTGAAAAGCAACCATACATTGATGCCTCTCTCCCTCTCTGCCTCTCTCCCTCTCTCCCTTCCCTTCTTTCTGAAAATAATGAAATAAAATCTTAAAAAAAAAAAAAAACACACACACACACACAACCATCAATGAGTTTACTAGTAAGAAATTATTAAGTAACTGTTTTTTGTTGTTTTTTTTTTTTTTTTCCCCCAATGTATGGTTGCCTTTCACCTGCCTCCAGCTGGGAATTGGCTGGAGACCTGGCTTGCAACCTCATTAATGTGCCCTGGCTGGGGAATCAAACCAGCGATCTTTGGGTTCGCAGGATGGCACCTTATCCATTGTGCCACCAGCTGGGGCCTAAGTAACTGGTGTTTTAAAGGACTTTTATTGCATGAAAGTTCTTGGTGATTTGGTAAATAGATGTTTGACAATGTTTTAATCAGATTTTTTTTAATGTTGGCTGGTCTTTTTGCATTAATGGAGAACAAGTTTTTTTTTTTTCACTGTTTAATGAAATATCCTATGTGCTTTCACAAAAGCAGTTTTCTCTCATATAAAGAAATTTAATAATTGTTTCTCTTTATCTGACAAGCTACAATTTGATGAATTTGTTTATTGTTTATTTTTTAAAAGTATACTTTGTTGATTACACTGTTACAGTTGTCTTGATTTTTCCCATTTGCCACCCTATGCCCAGTACTCCCCTTCCTTCCAGCATTCCCCTACCTTAGTTCATGCTCATGGGTCATGTATATAAGTTCTTTAGGTTCCCCATTTTCTTTACTATTCTTATCACCCTTCTGTCTATTTTGTACCTACCAATTATGTTTCTTAATTCCTGTACCTATACCCTCATTCTCCCCTTCCCCCTGCCAGCTGATAACCCTCCAAATAACCTCCATATCTATGATTCTGATCCAGTTCTAGTTGTTTTATATTTTTTAGACTCAGTTGTTGAGAGTTGTGAGTTTGTCATTTTGCTGTTCATAGTTTTGATCTTTTCCTTTTTCTTAAACAAGTCCTAAAAACATTTATGTAATAATGGCTTGGTGATGATGCATTCCTTCAGCTTTACCTTGTCTGGGAAGCACTTTATCTGCCCTTCCAGTCTGAATAATAGCTTTGCTAGAGAGAGTAATCTTGATTGTAGGTACTTGCTTTTCATCACTTTGAATGCTTCTTGCAAGCCCATCTTGCCTGCAAAGGTTTTTTGTTTTTTTGTTTTTTAAATCAACTTATGGGAACTCCTTTGTAGGTAACTTTCTCACGTTCTCTTGCTGCTTTTGAGAGTCTTTCTTTATCTTTAATTGTTGGCGTTTTAATTATGATGTGTCTTGGTGTGGTCCTTTTTGGGTCCAATTTGTTTGGAACTTTCTGTTCTTCCAGAACTTGTATGTCCATTTATTTCCCCAAATTAGGGAGATTTGCTTTCATTATTTTTTTCAGGTAAGTTTTCAAATTCTTGTTTTTTCTCTTCTCTTTATGGTACCCCTATGATTCAGATGTTGGTATGTTTAAAGTTGTACCAGTGGTTCTTAAGTCCCTCCTCAGGTTTTTCAATTCTTGTTCCTTCTTTCTTCTCTAATTCTGGTTAAATGTTAATTTCTTCCTTATGTTCCAATGCATTGATTTGAACCTTGGCTTCCTTTGCTTCACTGTTGGTTTCCTGTGAATTTTTCTATATTTTAGTTAGTGTAACCTTCAGTTTTTTTTTTTTTTTTAATGTTTTTGCTGTACTCAATGAGTTCTCTGAGCATACTGATCACCAGTGTTTTGAACTCTGCATCGGGTAAGCTGACTATCTTTAAATTTAGTTCTTTTTCTGGCATTTTATTCTGTTCTTTCCTTTGGGCTATATTTCTTTTTCTCCTCAACTTGGCAGCCTCTCTGTATTATTAGGTAGAGCTGTTTTGACTCCCTTTCTTAGCACAACTGCTAAGTTGTGTGGGGCAGAATCTTAGGTATTTTCTAGGGTGGGACAGCTAGCCTAACTGTTTGTGGCTCTGTGTGGGCGGCAGGGGTTGGAGACGGGATAATCCCACTGCCTGGCTTCTGGAGGCTCACCTGGCACTCATCCAATTTCCAAATACTTCACCCATTTCCCATATGTGACTGGTGCCCTTCTAGATATTGCCCCGGTGGTGATTCCCAGCATGGGTGGGTTTACATACATCCTAAGTCTTTGTGGGCCCTTTAAATGGACTCTCCTAAGAAACTGCAGTTTCTTCTGCCATCCCAACCCCTGCTGGTTTTTACAGTCCAAAGTTGTCAGGTTTCAGCTTCTCTGAGTTGGAACTCCTGGCTTTATGGTCTGCCCTGGGGCTGAGATCATTCACTCCCAGGTATCCCCCTTGATTTTTATCCATCACTCATGAATGTGGGACCACCTGTTCTGACACTGCCATTGCTGCTTCTCTGCACTGCACCATGTTCTCTCTTTCCTGACTTCCCAGATCTGTCCCTCCAACCAATCTGGATGAATTTGGCTTCTTTAAACCCTTGGTTGTCAGACTTTCATACTGTTCAATTTTCTGGAACTTTGGGGTGTTTTTTTGATTTTAGTTTAGTTCTGATTCTTCTTGTTATTGTGTGAGGAGGTGAATTATGTCTATCTATGCCCCCATCTTAACTGGAAATCTGTTTATTCATTCTTTTATGGTTAATCCCCCAAAACATTGGCCATTACTAGTAATAAAAGGTAAATTAAACTGAACCATTAAAACAAGACAATGTGATTTACAGAAATGATTTTTCTACTTTAAATATGGATAATTCCAGCCAGTAAGCACAGCATTAGCACTGAGGTTCTTGTTATCAAAGGTAAAAAGGAAAATGATGTGTGTTATATAATGTTTACTGTCTGGTTATTTCAAACATACCAATATTGGGATGAAGCTAATTTATATCTTGACATTAGGCTGATTTACATAAACAAAACTAATACAAAATGCTTTTGAAAATGACAGAATTTATGTACTGTGAAGTGTAATTGGATTTCTTTATAAAAGGTAGCCTGATTCTATTGCACCATTGTTAAAAACAGAGGATCATTCCATCAGCGGAATGATATTTGTGTTCAGTTTTCCAAGAAAACTGTATGGAATGAAGTATCAACATAGTTAAAAGATTATTAATTTCAGGAAAGCACATTTCTTCAAAGCACATCATAATAAAAAATGTTTTAAGGTTCTTCTCTGTTTCCCCAGTAATAGACAGAGTCAGAAAGCCACAAGATTATTTCTGATGCTACAATTTTGCCATGTCAGTATTGCATTTAAGAAAAGTTATACTTTACATTGTTTCTATTGATAGACTTTATAACAATGAATTCACAACATTCTTAGCAAAGATATAATGCTATTTTCTGTAGAAACTAAGGAAAATAATATGTTTATGATACTGAAAATGTTATAAGGACAATTAAAATAAACATCACCAGTGATCATCTCTTCAGTCACATGGATGTCAATGAAGCATATTATAACAGCTTATGTGGGAAGCCAGTCAGAATTACGGTAATTATATAAATAGTGTTTCCCAAGAGACAAAATAGATTTCATTTAAGAATATACAAGGCGAAAAGGAGCTACAAAACAAGGAGTGATCTAATGCTATCTCCAGGAAAAGCAGTAATTAGCATACTAGCTATTTGTGTAGAGTGCTTAAGGGCACCAGAGCATCCTATTCCCTTAACTAGTTTAAAGATTTCCTCCAAAATTATTATTTGTAACACCAACTTACACTCTGTATGTAAAAATAATAAATTTTATATATAAAGACAAGATGATTTTAGGCCACATATTTCACATAGTTCATTTTAAATCCATGAATTATCATAATGGAAATAGCAGAAAAAGTTTAAAAAATTAAAATGAGAGATGAATAACTTAGGCCTCAAAATAGAACATGCTATTTTTCTGCAATCTCTTGCAATCTTGTGAGCTCTGTGGAAAAAAAAAAAAATACGTACAGTATTTCAGGACATACACAGCAGGGCACTTTTATTTACACAGGCATGGCAGCATATCAGGGGGGCACACATATATTTTTCCTACTGTACTGAGCTATATAGGCCTTGTGGCAGATCCCAAGGAAATGGCACAGTGGAAAGCAAAAGTGTGTTTTGGAATCATGTTTTGTGGCAATGCAATGTGAAAATGTATCCAAAGAGACACTGCCAAGTGAGCACTCCATGAGCAAAACTCTTCACACATAAGGTTCCTCCCAGAAGAGAAAAATTTCTTAACCCAGTAAGTAGCCAGATTCTCATAAATCCTGAAAACCTAGAACTTCTGGCCAAGTTGATTTACTGCTGTGGTCTCTTGTTGAAAAATGTATTGATTTGTATTAATGGCTCGATGATAGGGACCTGGAGGAGGGGGAGTGTCAGGGTGAATAGGGCTTAATGTGCTACTTTCTAATCAGTGTCACTCAATCACAGCATCTTTTCATGGCATTTGCTTTCTTCTCTTTTTGTACTGCATAATTTGGTACTTTGCTATACCAACTTATGTTTTTTAGCTGCTTTATCTAGCACTCATTCATTTGGAAGTCACTTCTCAGAAAAACTCTGAAAGAGAGAACTCCAGCTGAGAAAGATAAAGTTATCTACAGAAAACCCAAGTCCTCACTCATTCTGCTTTACACATAAACCTATCAGGTCCGCTTTGTCTAGCTATTACAGTTCAGAAGCAGCAAAATGGAAACCTACAATGTGCTATATACAGAGACATAGTTATATAAGGCTAGTGGAGAAAGGCATATTGAGAATAGCAAAGAATAATAGCTGACAGTGTAGGAAGAGGCAAATAAGCTATATAAAACTCAGGTAGGAGAACTTTAGTCAAACATTTTTCTCAGGTGGGATTATAAAGAAAGCAATTCTGAAGTACAGATTCAAAGTGTAAGTAGTTATTTTTAAAGTTTTCTCTGGAGAGATGAACAAGGGAATGCAGAAGCAAAACAAACAAACAAAAAAGTAAGAAACCAAGCAAAATAGGATTTCAGGTCAAACTCCAACCTCTGCCTTACCCTGTGTGAAACTATGCAAAGCATTTTGCACCTCAGAGTTAGCCCTTTCTCAAAGCAAGAAACCTCTGCTTTTATATCCCTTTATTGGTCATTAATTGGCTTAGGGCCATGGGTGGGGAGTGACCTGAGGGAGGTGTATCCTATGTCCCAGGAGTCCAAAGGAAAAGTCACATGCAAACCATTCACAACACAGCACATGGACACAAGAGGAAGAGGCCACAATACCAGTAAAAGTGTCCTAAGGGGATCTCTTTGGGCCACCAACTATACACATCAATTTCCTCATGGTTGGTCATTTACTGTCCCTAACAATCACTAATTTCAAGAATTATTCCTTATTTAGTGTCCAGTACAGAGGTTTATATCAATAACACTGTTTAGGTTCATAATGAAAAGCCTGAGTTAATTTAGTAAAGGTTCACCCCTACTTTTGTGGTCACTATACCAAAAATATGTATAGTAAAGACCATAGGATTTAGAAATGAAAAGTTCTAGTCTTATCTCTTCTACCACTGGATACCTATATAATCTCCCTGTGTGTCCTATACTTTGACAGTATAGTGTCAAAAATGAGATAGTATCTAAAAGACCCAGAGTTTGGCCAACAGGAAATGCTAAATAAATGTTAGCTATAAGTAAATGAATAAATAAATAAATAAATTCAGCTGATATTTCATTTGGCTGTCAACAAATTGTTGATTGGCCAAAAAAACAAAACAAAATTTGTTTTCAAGTTCCAACATTGTTGACCAATAGTAAGATAATTCTATTTGCACCTGCATTAGTTTATACAGTTTTTAAAACTGAGAGCAATATAGGATTTTGTAAATGTTTTTTTAATTGTGTTTGATCATATTTATTATAAAAAAGTATTTCTCTAGATATTATGCATTTTATCAGTATTTTCATATTGCAAAAATTTCAACAATGCCACATCACAACAGTGAGGAATTTTTCCATAAATTATATGCAGATGCTTTTTCTTTTTTTAATTTAATTTTATTGTTGTTCTATTACATCCCTCCCCTTTTCCCTTCCCTCTGCCCCCTTCCCCACTCACCCACTGCCCTCAAAGTTAATTCCACTTGTTGTCCATGTCCATGGTTCTTCCATACCAGTTCCTTGACTAAACTGTTCCCTGTCTTTGCCTCCTTTTCTCCCTTCCCACCTGCCCTCTCCCCTCTCCCCTCTGCACACTGAAGGTCTATTCACTGTATTCATGTATCTGGTTCTGTTTTGCTTTTTTGCTTGTTTTGTTCATTATTGTCCTGAAATGGGTGAGATCATATAGTATTTGTCTTTCACTGACTGGTTTATTTCATGAAGCATAATACTCTCTAGTTCCAGGCACTTGTGCTTTGGAAGATTTTTAATTACTTCTTCAATTTCACTTATTGTTATTGGTCTATTCAGGCTTTCTGCTTCTTCTGGTTTCAGCTTTGGTACTTTATACATTTCCAGAAATGTGTCCATTTCACCCAGGTTGTCATATTTCTTGTCACATACTTGTTTGTAGTAATTTCTTATAATCCTTTGTATTTCTGAAGTGTCAGTTGTGATTTCTCCTCTGTCATTTCTGATTCTGTTTATTTGGGTCCTATCTCTTTTTTTCTTGATGAATCTGGATAAAGGCTTGTCAATTTTGTTTATTTTTTCAAAGAACCAGCTCCTGGACTTGTTGATTCTTCAAGTAGTAATTTGAGTCTCCAACTTATTTAGTTCTGCTCTGATCTTGATGATTTCCTTCCTTCTACTTGCTCTGGGATTTGGTTGTTGTTGCTCCTGTGGTTCTTGGCAGCTTTATGGTTAGATTGTTTTTATAAAATTCTTGTGACCTTTTTAGGTAGGCCTGCATTGCTATAAATTTCCTTCTGAGCACTGCCTTTGCTGTGTCTCATTGGTTTTGGACTGTTGTTTGTTCATTGTTTTTGTGTCCAGGAACTTTTTGATTTCAACTTTGATCTCATTGTTAACCCATTCATTACTTAAAAGCATGTTATTCAGTCTCCATGAGTTACAGTGTTTTTGTTTTTTTCCTTTGAGGTTGGTTTCTAGTTTCAAGTCATTGTGATCTAAGAATATGCTTGGTATGATTTCAATTTTCCTGAATTTGTGGAAGCTTGTCTTGTGGCCTACCATGTGGTCTATCTTAGAAAATGGTCCATGTGCATTTGAAAAAAATGTGTATTTTGTTTCTTTGGGGTAAAAGCCTCTGTAAATATCATTTAGGTCCATTTCCTCTAGAATGTTGTTCGATGCCACAACATCTTTGGCGTTTTGTTGTTGTTGTTGTTTGTTTGGAAGATCTGTCCATTGTTGATAATGGGGTATTAAAATCTCCTACTATTAGTTTGTTTCTGTCTATATCCTTCTTGATGTCCTCCAGGATTTTCCTTATATACTTGGGAGCTCCTATGTTGGGTGCAAATATGTTTAACCAGAGTTATATCTTTTTGATGGATTCTTCCCTGAAGTATTATGAAATGTCCTTTATCTCTTTTTATGACCTTCATCATGAAATCTATTTTGTCTGAAACAAATATTGCTTCTCCAGTCTTTTTTCATGTCATTTGATTGATACATATTTTTCCATCCCTTCACTTTCAGTCTGTGTCAATCTTTTGTTCTGAGGTGGGTCTCTTGAAGACAGCATATATGTGGGTCTTGTTTTCTTATCCATTCAGCTACCCTATGTCTTTTGATTGGCACATTTAAGGTTATTATTGATTGCTACTTATTTATTGCCATTTTCCCACTTTGTACCTGTGTTCCTCTCTGTCTCTTTCTGTTTCTTCGTTTTTCTTTTCTTTTCTTTCTTTCTTTCTTTCTTTCTTTCTTTTTTTGAAGCAGACCCTTTAGCATTTCTTGTAATGTTGGTTTTGTAAAGGTGTATTCTTTTAGTCTTCTTTTGTCTGGGTAACTCCTTATTTCTCCTTCCAATTTGAACGAGAACCTTGCTGGGTAGAGTATTCTTCGTTGCAGGACTTTGTTTCCCATTACTTGGAATATATATATATATTTTTTTGTGCTTTCCCTTCTGGCTTGAATTGTTTCTGTTGAATAATCATTTGATAGCCTTATTAGAACCCCCTATATGTTATTTGCTGTTTCTCTCTTGATGCTTTTAGGATTCTCTCTTTGTCTTTGAAATTTGCCATTTTAATTAAAATGTGTCTTGGAGTAGGTCTGTTTGGGTTGATCTTCTTTGAGACCCTCTGCGCTTCCTGAACATGAGTAACATTTTCACTCATCATGTAAGGAAATTTCCTATCATTACTTTTTGAACAGGTTTTCCATTCCTTGTTTCTCTTCTCCTTCTGGTATCCCTATGATACAGATATTATTGTGTTTCATGTTGTCCTGCAGCTCCCTTAAAACCTCTTCATTCTTGTTCAGCCTTTTTTTATTCTCTTGCACTGTCTTGGAATATTTTTTTATGTTGTCCTCCAGCTCGCTGATCTGATCCTCTGCTTCCTCTAGCCTACTGTTGATTCCTTCTACTGTATCCTTCAATTCAGAAATTGTAGTCTTTGTTTCCTCCTGGCTTTTACTGAGTTTCTAAGTCCTTTTTAATGTTGGTGTAGGTCTCAGTAAGTTTGTTGTAGCTTCCCTGGAGTTCTTTGTAGTTCCCCTGGAATTGTTTACAGTTTTCTTTGAGCTGGCTGAGCTTGTTGAGCTTCTCTATCATCATTATTTTGAATTCTATATATGACAGTTTGTTTGTCTCTGTTTCATTTAGTGATCTTTCTGGGGATTCCTCCTTTCCTTTTTGGTGATGAACTGATCATTTTTTCCCTCCATTTTGGGTGTTTGTTGTTGCTTGTTTTTGTCTTGGATTAATTTGTTTTGATTCCTTGACTTCATGGAGTGCCCTTTTGTGTTAGGAGATTTGTGGAGTTCAGTGTTGCAGTCCCCTAGACTTCCTCAATTTGTTCTTCTTGGGGTAGCCTTTATGTCATTAATTTGGGCTGTTTGGTTTTTTTGTATGTGTTGCTCTTTTCCCTCCAGTTGGCTGATTGAGAGACACTCCTTCTATCCCACCTCATACACTGTTTTTGAGCTGCTCCGCTCCAATTTACAGTGACCTGCAGACATCTCGTGCTCCCTACCCTGTCCTCCAGGTTCTCTGGCACTTTAGAATGCCATCAGCACTGCTCTCTACTCTTTTGATGTTTTTTCTAATAGTCTAAGTGACTTTGAAGTATATAGCAGTGATGTGGAAGATGATAGTCTGGCAGAAGATAGTTATGTGTGTAATATTATACCACCAAAATGGCAAAAAGGAAATGTGATAAAGAGGAATCCAAGATGGAGTTGTAGATAGACACATTGCATCTCCTTCCACAAACAAAAAACATATGCATCTACCTCAAAACTAGAGACAACCAGAAATTCTAGGGATCAAGTTGCACAGAAGTCCAACAAACAAAAACTATAAAGAAGAAATACTCATGCAGAAAGGTAAAAAGGGCAGAGTCAGGACAGAGAGACCCGGTTTGGTAGAGCAATTTGGTGGCATGGTTTGGCTGCACAGCAGCTGCGGTGAGACAGCTACTGTAGCTGACCAGTGGAAAGTGCAGTCACAGTAGGGACACCTGTGAGTGCTCCTGGCAGCAGACTAGATTGTGAGACTCATGGTTCCAGTGCTGGAGTGGGGTTGGGTGGGGGAAATAAAGCCACATTGCTTCTGACTGTGAAAACCAGTGGGGGTTGAGGTGGAGGAAGAAACTGCCAGTCTCTCAGCAGAGTCTGTATGTTTAGAGGCCCCCATGGTCCTAGAACATCTGAAGATCCACCCACTCTGGGAACCACTGCAGAGCAACTGCTAGAGGGGAGTTGGCCCTGTACTGGAAGTAGGAAAAATGTTTGGAAAAGGTGACCATGCCAAGTAAGTGACATTGTTCTCTCTCAACTCCTCTCCCACATACTACATCACCATCTAGTAAAGCTGGTCACCCCTTACCGATGAACATCTAAGGCTCTGCCCCTTACGACACAACAGGTGCAACAGCTCTACCTAAGACACAAAGGCACATACAGGAGCCTGTCAAGTTGAGAAGACAGAGAACTTTAGCTCAAAAAAAGGAACAGATCAAGGTCCCACCTGGGCAAACTAAGTGATGAAGAAATAGCCAGTCTGACAGGTGAACAAATTGCCAGCCTAACAAAGGCACATTTAATTCTCTGGTGATAAAGATGCTCACAGACTTGACAGATGTGCTTAAATGCAGCAAACACAGAAGGGAAGAAATAAAGGCTATCCTAAATGAAGCAAAGGAAAATCCATATGAAACCAATGGTGAAGGGAAGGAAAACAGGGTTCAAATCAATGATTTGGAACATAAAATAGAAATAAACAGTTAAGCAATACAGAAAGAGAAAACAAGAATTTTTAAAAATGAGGAGATGCTTAGGAACCTCTAAAACAACTTTAAACATGCTAACATCCAAATCATAGGGGTGCTGGAAGGAGAAGAGGAAGAGTAAGAAATTGAAAAGTTGTGTGAAAAAATAATGAAGGAATACTTCTCAAATTTGGTGAAGAAAATATACATTCAAGTCTAGGAAAGACAGAGTCCAAAACAAGGTACATCTAAATCAGACCATACCAAGACACACCATAATTAAAATGCCAAAGATTAAAGATAAAGATAGAATCTTATTTGATTCCCCAGTCAGGGCACATAACTAGGTTGCAAGCCAGGTCTCCAGCCAGGTTCATAGCTGGAAGCAGGTGAAAAGCAACCATACATTGATGTTTCTTTCCCTTTCTTCCTCCCTCTCTGCCCTTCTCTCTAAAAATGATCTATAAAATATTTTTTTTAAAGGGAGAATCTTAAAAGCAGCAAGAGTTACCTAAAAAAAGGTCCCTATAAGACTGTCAGCTGATTTCTCAAAAAAACCTTTGTAGGCAAGAAGGGACTGGAAAGAGGTATTCAAAGTGATGAAAAGCAAGGACCTACAACCAAGATTACTCTATCCAGCAAAGCTTTCATTTTGAATGGAAGGGCAGATAAAGTGCTTCTCAGACAAGCTAAAGCTAAAGGAGTTCATCATTACCAAGCCATTATTATAGAAAATGTTAAAGGGACTTATTTAAGAAAAAAGAGGATCAAGATTATGAACTTTAAAAAGACAACAAACTCACAACTATAAACAACAGAACATAAAAGAATAAAATTAAAAAGCCAAACTAAGCAAACAACCAGAACAGGACCAAAATCATAGGTATGAGGATCATTGGAATGGTTGTCAGCTGGGAGAGGGAAGTGGGTGAAATGAAGAAATGGTGCAGGGATTAGGAAATATAATTGGTGGGTATGACATAGACAGGGAGAAGTTAAGAATAATAGAGGAAAGGGTGAAATTAAAGAGCTTATACGCATGGCCTATGGGCATGAACTAAGGGGGAATGGAACTGTGGGAGGGAAGGGAGTCTTGGGTGGAGGGCAGCAAAGGGAAAAGAATTTGGGACAAATGTAACAGCATAATCAATAACATACACTTTAAAAAAAGAAATGTGATAGAATCTGTTAGTGAAAGTGATTTTGAAGAAGAATGGACATGAAATGACATTATACCAACTTTGGAGGATTATATGAATATTTATGATGTGAATGTTGAACTTAGTGATCCATGGAGTATCAGTGAAGTGATGGATTTACTTTTAGATAATAATTTTTAAATTTGCTTCTCAAATTAACCACTGCTAAATGGAAAAACTTTATGAAACATCTGCTAAAATTTTACCATGGATGGAAGTTACCACTAGTAATAAGGAGAAATTTCTCAGTTTACTGATATTGATGGGACAAACAAAAAAACTGCATTGGAGAGATGACTGGTCAATAGACCCTTTACTTGAAGTGCCCATATTTCCTAAAACTATGACCAGAATGAGGTTTGAGCAAATCCTTACATTCTTTTTTCATCTTAGTGATAATCCTCAAGCTACATCTAATAAAGACATGACAAAATTAGACCTCTTTTGGATTACTTTATTAATTTCAGTCATCATATAGACATAAACAAGAGTTATTCCTAAATGAAGTATTGACCATTTACAGGACACATCAGCTTCAGAATATATAATATGGAATTTATATGGAATTACATATAAATATGGAATTTTAGTGAGAATGTTTTGTAAAAGTGAGATTGGCTACATTTGCAATTTCAAAATCTATTCAGATGAAGGGAAAAAGCTACATGAAACTATATTCTCCATCCTCAAGCCATATCTTTATTTTTGATATCATGTTTACCAGGATAAGTATTATAATGATGTACTTATGGCTAAAATATTATTGGAAAAGAAAACACTGGTCTGTGGTACTATAAGGGAGAACTGAGGCTTGCCAAAGAACTAAAATTAAAATCAAAGACCCTTCAGAGAGGGGAAATGATGTTTTTACAGAAAGAGCACATTCCTCATCATGTGGCAAGACAGAAGGCTAGTTCGTGTATCTCAACTATTCGCAATGCTTCTATGAAACCCATTGAAAAGCAAAAGAGGAATTCTATAAATGACATAGTTAAACCCATCGGCATACTAGATTAAGATAAATTAATGAAAGGGGTCACTTGAGCAACATCTTATGAAAAAGTTTTAAAATAATATTAAAAAGTAGCATTATTTTTCATCAATTGTGTTATATTTAATTCATTCAAAATTTACTCTAACTACAATTTACAAAATAAAATGAGATACAATTTCTACTCAAAGTTGCTAGGGAATGGATAACCAATAATTCAAATGAATGTAGTATAGCCATTTTCCGGGACCTCTGAAAGAGCTTCTTACAAAGAATCAGCTTTCAGGCTTTCTGGAAAACTAAAAGATCATGTTTTAGAAAAATAGTCACTGGTATAAAGAAGAATTCCACTAGAACATGTAGAGTATGATCTTCAAAAGGAAAATGCAAAGAAACTAGATATATTTGCAAAACCTATTGTGTACCATTGCATGAAGGTGAATGCTATGCAGTTTATCATACCAAAAAAGTTATTAAAACAGAAGATATGTACAATGTTTCATTTCAATACATTACGTATAAACAAAGTATATTGAAGTTAATTTACATTGTTTCATTTTCATATTCAACTACAAAATAATAGCCAGTGATGTGGGGTAGCTTTTGTATAAAATTGTCAGTCGACAATGTATTAGTATCTAGGATCCTAAAGGGGAAAAGAGATACTTATCAACAACCTCATGTATTTTTAGTCACAATATGAATATGTTTTTCTTAAATTCCTGAACTTGTCCATAAATATATCAAGTTGCAAGCTTATAATGTAGTCATTTTTTTCTAACAGCTTAGCTATGTATACATTGAGGTGAACAACTCTTCTTTAAATTGTCTGCATATTTAACATGTGTCCATACTAAGAGTTTATAATTTTCCAGAGGAAAGTAAATAAATCTAGTAAAGGCATATTTATAAATAGTTTTATTTCATTTTCATATTTTAATTTTCTTAGATTCTGTGTTCTGTAGACATTTTCCTTTTCAGTACTTTCAGAAACATCCATATTTAGATTTTTCAAGGAAATCCTGTATCTGCATACAGACAGCTAAAATTACAATTTTTAAAACAACATACCCTAATCTTTAGTGACTAGTTATCTGTGTCACAAAAGAATCACACAATCTGGCACAGTTAAAAGGTTTGCTGACCAGAGTGCTACAGCTGAGAGCCAAACAGGGGCAAGCATGCTCTAGTTTTCTGCTTCATAAGTGCAAAGAAAGATGGGCACATAGACCATAGAAAGCAGCTTTCCTTACACAATTCAGGTCCAGTGTAATACTGGATGAAGAAAAGGTTCAATAGCAATCATTTTGAAAATAAAGCTAGATATTTGATTTTTTGGCTCACACCATTAATTCAACATTTCTAATTTTACAAATCTGTGTTTAAAATAAAATATGGGATATCATGTTTTACATAATCTTCAAAGATTTTAAACACAGTTACCCTCTACAGCAAGTTCATATTGAAAGTCTACATGAAATGAGCAAAAGTGATGACTGGTATTTAAAGTAAACATTCAATAATAGTTATAATAATAATAATAATAATGTAAAAGTCATTTGCATTCTTGTAGATATTCTCCAGAAACAAATCCTGTCTTTGTCCTTGTGTCTATAGTATCTAGTGTCAGTTTATGACCCACAGTTGGTACTCAGTCAATATTTTTAGCTGAATGAATGAATGTTGTTTGAATGGATAATGAAATGTACAAATGCAAAATAATTGTCAAAAAATCTAGGGATCATATTTTTTGATGTCTACAGAATGCTAGAAGTTGTAATCACATGACTATGAATAATCCACTAGACTAAGGAAGAAATATACATTAGCATGCCAATTATTTTTTTAAAGATACAATTCATATTGGCATATGTAATGTACCTGATCATAAATCTTGTATCTTCTCCACAGTTGACTCATTTCAGAAAAACCTAACAGTAAAATACATTAAAGACAGAATTTTGGTGACACAGATTGACTTCACTAACCCAGAGATTTCCTACTCTTTTTACATTATGCCGGTGATTTTGGATCAGGCTCAGACAATTCAGAATAGCATTATTTGAATCCAATTTTTGGCACAGTTCCTGTCATTTTTTGATGTACCCTGGCAATGTTCCTAATAACAGAGCTATAAACTCCTGCTTTCTCTATTTTTATTGGAATATTGAATGTAATAGAAAATAGAGTTATCGGCACATATTAGGGCTATGGGTTTAAATTCTTTCTTCTTATTTATTTTTCACACCTCTTTCCTTTACACTTTTTAATCTTTTACTTCCTTTAAATTTCATCCTTTTGGTTTCCATCCTTTATATTTCCATTTCTGGATATTAAACCATGCAAATTCTGTCTGGCCTTTTCCTATATGATTTTCTATGTGCAAATAACTAAATTTCAAGTAATGGCATAGACTGATTAACAAAGTGACACTCAAACTTGTCCTTGGTAGGTTAAATCCACCATTCAAAATGTATGCCTAGGTACTACAGTGTTAGACCATAATAAGAAACCAAATATCAACAGACATATGAAAAAAAAAACTCAATTATTACCAATCACCAAAGAAACTCAAACCCACAGTGAAATATCACCTCACACCTGTTAGAATGGTTATCATCAATAAATCAACAAATAGCATTGTTGGTAAAGATGTAGAGAAAAGGGAACCCTAGTGCACTGTTCATGGGAATGCAGATTGGTGCAGCCACTGTGGAAAGCAGTATGGCATTCCCTCAAAAAATTAAAAATGGAACTGCCTTTGACCCAGTGATTCCACTTTTGGGTGAGATCCTAAGAACCCTGAAAAACATTTCAAATGAATATATGCACCCCTATATTATAGCAGTGTTGCTTACATTAGCCAAGATCTGAGAACAGCCCAAGTACCCATCAGTAGATAAGTAAATAAAAATGCTATGGTGCATTTACACAATGGATTACTACTCTGCTATAAAAAAGGAGCTCTTTCTTTTTGAGATAGCATGGGTGGACCTTATACTAAGTGATCTAACATATGTGGAATCTAATGAACAAAATAAACTGGTAAGCAAAATAGGAACAGAGGTATAAATACATAAAACAGACTGATAACTGTCAGAAGGTTTGGGCAAGGGGAGACTGTATGAAAGAGGGTGAAGGGATTAGCCAAAAAACATGTATGTAAAATCCATGGACATAGAAAACAGAGGAAAGGAGGGGCAGCAGCTGGGTGAAAGTAGGCAAAGTGGGGAGAAATGAAGACATCTGTAATAGTGTCAACAATAAAAATAAAGTTTAAAAAATCAGTTATAGCTACAATCTTTGAACAACAAATTCAAAATGAAATAAAATGAAGACATCTAAAGATACAAAATGCCCACATAATCTTCAAATGGAAAACCACCTTCTAACAACTGTGTTTCTCACAAATTGAGGAAACCTATTCTTTGTAGGAGCTCCAGTTCAATTAGGATGGTCTGTCAAGGAGATGTCTCCTGACAAGGAAGATCAAAATGACAATTTATTTTAAATTGAGATTAGACAATGACACTTTACATTTTTTTTCTTTTTTTTTTCAAGATTGTATTTATTATTCTCAGAGAGAAGGTAAGGGAGAGAGGCAGAGAGGGAGAGAAACATCCATGTATGGTTGTCTTTTACCTCCCCCAGCCACAGACCTGTCTGGAGACCTGGCCTGCAACCTGGCCATGTGCCCTGGCTGGAAATTGAACCAGCAACCCTTGGGCTCGCAGGCTGGCTCCCATCCACTGTGCCACCGGCCAGGACAACACTTTATATTCTTAATCATGTGTTTTTATAGATAATTATAAAGGACATTACAGTGTTAACGTTTAGCTTATTCTCAAAGACTAAAAAGTGTAAGAAACATTTAATGGTGGGAGCACTTAGAGGCAGAGAATTTTATCTGAAATCTGGAGTATTTGACCTTTGTACTTTTATGTCATAAAATTAATCTATAGTGAGTATCCATAGGAATATAGTTCTTTGAAACCAGCATCTTTAAAATCCTTGAACATAAGTAGTATAATAAAAGTTTATTTATATGAAGTTTGTTATGTGTACAATTGTAATGAATGCATAGCATTATATACAGAAAGAGCTAATATGTGAGAGTTAAAGGAAAGGTACTACTTGTTTTTAGTAAGGTCAGATATCACATGAATACATTAAATGCACCAGATGCTGCCCTAATTATTTTTTATACACATGTAGGTAATTACTATTTTCATCCCCATTTTCATATGAGGAAATGACATGTGGATATGCTAAATATGGAGTGGAATTAAAGATGCAAACTGAAGAACACCTGGATACAAAGATATTCTTAGCCACTAAACTTGCACTGTGCCATATGATAGCTACCCACCACATATGAAATGTGGCTCATTTAAACTGAAGTGAGTTGTAAGTGAAAAAGACACGCTGGATTTCAAAAATGAGTCTGAGAATAATAACTGTTTAATAAATAACTTTTCTACTGATAACACATTGAAATTACAATATTTTGGCTCCATTGGTTTAAATAAAATATATGCTTCAATTTACTTTTATCCTGTTTCTTTCATTGTGGTTACTGAAAATTTTTCATTACATATGGGGTTCTCATTTGTGGCTTCACTATATTTTAATGAATCATGTTACTACATTAAACTCCACAGGCTCCAGTTTTCTGTGACAAATTAGGGAGGAAATAGGAACTGTTAACTTTGCCTTTGATTCATAACTGTACCTCTTTCATTAAAGAATTTACTTCCTTTGTGTATGTATATATACTACTAATATATGCTTCTAAAAAGTCAGGCCCTGCAAGACCTATTCATCTTGCAAGACCAAAGAGCAAGAATAGACACAATCTCATATGCTGATAGCCCTAGCCCTGTCAGCCTCTCCCCATAGGCTACCCTCCATCACCCAGTGCAGAGCTAGGAATTCCCCTCACTGGATGGCTCAGAGGTGGACAAACTACAGCTTGTGGCCACATTCCACAAGTTACCTCTTCCTGAAAATACCTTTTACTGGAACACAGTCACACTGCTGTATTTATGTACTATTAATTCCCCCTGGACAATTAGGCCTCCAATTCTGATATTTACTACCTGAATCTTTATAGAAAATCTTTGTCACTCTTGAAGGAGTTGATGTCACCATTTAGAGTGGATTCCTTCCTTCAGCAACTTCTATCTCAGGGAACAATTATACTACAATTACATTAGAACTGGATGAATAACAAACCCTTTGAAACCTTTTTAAATCTATTAAAAGGTCCAATTCATTTCATATTATGTTTCAAGGATGCTTACATTTTAGTAATCACTTCTGAAATAAGTACCCAGGAATCCTATGTCTTTGTGGTTATTTTTCTTTTAAGATACTGAGCTGAGAAAAATTTGTGATATGTCCTCTACCCTGATACCAGCTGAGGCCTACAGAGTTCAAGATTGTTAAGACTTATAATGAGTATGTCCAAAATAACGGCTGTAATACTTATAAGGACTAAAAAGTCACTGAGGGGAAAATGAAGGATGAATGCTTACTTTCTGCTAAGTGAACTCTTTAAAGCCACCTTACTAGAATAAAGGGTAAAGAACAATGCAGAAGCAGTATCATTATTAATGTGCCTGCCCATACACTGCTAATTTGCATTCTTAAAATTTTATCCCACACCAACTAGGTCATTTGAAGGCATAAATAGTGAGGTGAATTCTCATTTTTATTTAAGGGCATTTGCTTGTCTTGATAGAATCAATTGGCCTCAATTTTCCTAGATGTGAAATATCAGGTAAAATTAAAGTTATTTTTAAATAAGGTATACTTTTCACTAAGGCTAGCATGAAGGGATAAGGAAACATTTACTCTTTACTGGTGCTTCTACAACCAGCTCTCATCAACATTTCAAATGTCATCTTTACAGTGAACATCACTGTGATGAGTACTGACCATGTACTTACATAAAATTAAGCCATAAACAAATAAATAGGATGGGAGGATTATATAAATCTTTTAAGATTTTTATCAAATTGTTGAAGGAAATGTTTTGTTCTAAGATGAGTTTTTATAGTAGAACAGAATATGAATTGCAGTGCTTCTTATAAACATATTTAGGGGGACTTGACTAAAAATCTAGTAAATGCTTTGACATATTAGAAAGAAATATTGAGTGAAATATATGCCATGGTAAATAAAACAGAGACACTTACTTATTCTGAGATTCTAAAGAACTATGTTATAGAACAATGGTTATTAAAGTTGTCTGAAGCACAAAGATCACCCATTTATGTGCAAGAAGAAAAACACTTAACTATTTAAAATACCAGAAAAAGAAGAAAATGAGCTTTACTAATATTGAAGCATTGATTGACACTGACACTTTCATTAAGTCCTATAGGTTACTCACCAGAGGAGGTTACCCTGAAAAAAAATGTGAGAGTTGTACAATGTGAAGGGGTTAACAATTATTGCACCCCCATTTATCCATTTATCTTAACACCTTGCAGTAGATGGGAGCTTAGGTATTTCATATTCATATATACATTTGTTTTCCTCTCAATATTTACAAACGTTACAGTTTCTTGGTTACAAAAATGATAAAATAATATAAAAATAGAATTTAAACTACCTTGAGAAAAACGATAGGCTTCATTTGCTCACTAACTGGAAAATTCAAGGATGGAACTGGTTTGACTCCAATGTATGCTACAAGACTATCCCTTTCTCTACACTTTCATGCTTTGTCTCCTTAAATTGACTTTATTCTCTCATGCTACAGGCAAAGTATTTCCTTCCCCACAATCGGAAAGATGCCCATGAGCCAACTAATCTTGTACCTTACAGCTTCCGATTCTAAAGAGGAAAACCAAAAAGTCCCATCTTTCATGTGTCAAATCTAATGGAAGGAAACTTATTGACCCTAATTTGGGCAAAACAACTGACATTACCGATGAATCTTCAGGGTATATAAAAATAAAACATTTCAGGTTGCATTGCAGCATGTTTGTCAAAAATCATGATGTAAAAAAAAGCATATCTAAATAATAAAGTTTTGCAAATATTTATCAGGCAAAAAATCTAAGCTGTAAACACATTAAATTAGAAATTCGGTAGCATGGAATTACATGTGCAAACTGCTGAAGTAATGTTGTTTTTCACTAATTATATTTTTAATAGTGTGTTATAGGAAAATAAAAATAAAACTAGTACTATCTTTCTGATATCCTCATGAGTTCTAGGAGTTTGGTAATATTTCAACACAGTGCTTTTTATGAAATATTTTAAGATAATTTATTTAGAATACAATGACATGGATTTTATATGTTTCTCTTTAATTATAAATATTTTATTAAAATGCTTTTCTTTCTGGAATGGATAGTTTTCTGAAATTAAAATGAAATTAAAAAGTAAAAAAAAATTGAAATGTAATATATTTTTTGAAAATCTCTATAGTCTCTTCCATTCTTAACATTCCACATCTCTATAATTCATCTGGAAATCTGTTCCATAACTTTGCTTGCCCTGCTTCCCATACTCCTGGTGACACTTTAAAGATTTGGTGTTTTAGACTAGTTGAATTTCTAACATTCTTCTAATAGAGTAAGAAGATATTTTCCAGGTTAAAACTTTTAACCAGTAAATGCAAATTACACTCTCTATTTCTACAAACAACTTTTAAGTGTTTCACTATTATAAACCCCCTGAGGGCCTTTATTAGATGCATTTACACTAGTATTATTTGAGTTAATAGCAGAAGCTTCCACTTTTTAAAATATATGAATTGAGAACCAGGTTTGCTGAAGTTTTTTGTTTTGTTTTTGGTTTTTCTTAAATTCATTATTTTTAGAGAGAAGGCCAGGGAGGGAAGGAGAAAGGGGGAGAAACATCCATGTATGGTTGCTTTTCACCTGCCTCCAGCTATTGACCTGGCTTGCAATCTGGTTATGTGACCTGACTGGGAATCGAACCAGCAACCTTTGGGTTTGTAGACTGATGTCAATCCACTGAGCCACCAGCCAGGGCTGTTGAAGTTTTAATAGCTTTTTTTGGTTCATTTGAATGTTTAATACTTCATTAAGCTACTTCCTAGATATAAAAACTAAGAAAGTAAATTAAAAAAAAATTGTACCACACAAAATTTTCTCTGTATTTTTAAATTTTATTTCTTTTATTGTGTCTATGTGACATTGATACAGGACAGTAAGAAGCTACGAAAACTTCTTAGCAAGTGAAATAAGGAAACTGAGATCGATAGCTGAACAAAATGGTTGAGCAAAGTACAGCCAGATACCAACAGTCACTTCCTTAAAGATGACATCGAGACCTAGGTTGTATGTCAGCACCAGGGCCAGAAGAGCAGCAAAACCAGGTGAATAAGCCAGAACTAACTGCAATGACTCAAGACTGCCCTGCCCTGTCATGGACCAACCAGTGGAGACCATAACCCTGAAAGGGCACATCTAGAAAGCTGATGCATGTTCTACTGAAACCCTCCCTCTGGGACCTTCTCTAAGATCCCCATTGGCAAAGAGAGAGATAAAAAGTTTCCAGACAAAGGACCCATCCAGGCTTTGCACTCTCCCTCTGGGGAGCTGCCTGCTCCATTCCCTTTCCTCCCTTCTTCCCTCACCTCTTCCCCCACAGGTACTCATCTCCTGAAATCTAATGGACAGGGAGACACTTGCAATCAGGGGAATAATGCACAGTAGCAGCTTGTCCCAGGCAAGTCCTCTGACCCTTTCGCCAAGGCCCTTTCTTCTCTCACTTCCCTGTGAGCGAAGGCAACCCAGCCCAGGCTTTCTCGTTGCTTCCTCTATGCTAAGCCTTTCCTTGTTTAAATGTTCCCCGCTTTAGTAAATATACCATCATAGTCAGCTGGACTTGTGTTGTGAAATCTTTTGTACAGGAAGTCAAGAACCCACACACCACTAGCTGCCCCTAGGAAGACCAGCTCAAGGCCAGGCCCCTGTCCGGTATCAAATTCAGTTGATGAAAGGTGTCATTAATTAACTCACATGCACATTTCTTTCTTTTTTTAAAAAAAAAAAAAAAAAAAAAGAGGATGTTTTTGGTTTTGTTTTTCCTCAGCATTTTCTAAGATGGATTTTGGTAAAGCATTTGGACAGAAGAATATAGCATTTGGACATAATAATATTCTTAAAATAGCTACAGTTTGAGCCTATTTCAAAATTCAATACAACTACATATGTTTGTAAACTTAAAACATTATTTTTCAATTTTATGAAGTGCAAAACAAGAGACGTTTGAAATTCCAGATAAAGAGCTTTTTTTTTTTTTTTTTGACAAAACTATAAAAATATTAGATGAAAATAAAGGAAGTGCTTACTTTCAGTCTTTGCTTGGGGTGTGCCCTTTCTAAAAAGGCAGATATTAAATAATAATATGGTGGTGAAAATATACTGCAAACAAGATTGCAAGATATGTGATAAATGGAGAAAAAATTCAGCTCAACAAATGAGTCAAATAATACATAAAAATTCATATGAATCTATAATTTTTACGATGTGAACATCCTTGAAACTCACCAGTTGAGAAAAATAATATATGTAGGTAGGCAATTCATAAAATCAGAATACAAGTGACCAATAAACATTTGAAAACATGTTTCATTCTAAGAAAAACAAGGCAATAGCAGTTTCACATTAGATTGAAATGATAAGACACATAGTATGTAATTCTGGGAAGTGTATAAGATAATGAGCAATCCCATACACTGATTATGGGATTTTTAACTTGAGTTTAACTTGGAACAGTCTTTGCAGGACAATATGATCTTCTAAAATTTCAGATGCACAGCTTTCAACCAATTATTTTCCTTACAGAAATGTATCTTAAACAATACTTGCACATATGTACTTCTTAATGGCAGTTTAAATTAGAAGAGAAAGGAAAAATTCTTGAAGCAATTCAATATAGGAGTAACTAGATAAAATATGGCATGTCCACACTATGTGCATCACCTGGTAAGTAATTAATATATCTACCTGACTTGACATAGAAAGATTTATTTTGACATATTGTTACAAGAAAATGGTAAAATTTAGTGGCAGAGGGTGATAAAACTGTGTGAACTCTCAAATATGCTGACCAATTACTCATTTTCCCAAATCTTGAGCAACCTTTAATTTTTTTCATGGATGGAAGGTCTCTAACACTTTTTTCAGGCTTTCCAATCTCAATCATGTTGTAATATTGTAAAATAATATTAAAATACACATGCATATAGCCCCAATGGCACATGAAAAACTGTATACAGAGTAAACATTTGAGGAACAATACGCTAACACACTATTTTAGGCATTTTCTATGATGCCTACTGCAGAGCTGCCTGATGTAACAGGTGTAAATTCTCACACTATTAGGATCAAGGTTTTTTGATAACAGATTCTGTTCCTTTTGCCCCTAAAAAATTGCAACATGAAGCTAAAGTATCTTTGGAAAGGACAAAACTATTTCTTTTAAATTAAAAGCTAAGGCATCACACACAAATATATATGGTAGAGGCAATACTTAATACCCATTAAAATACACTTTGCTGAGATATCTATATATCCATGTCCATCTTGACACATATCTATATCTACACTTTTATAATAATTTATAGTTATCTAATTAGTTTCTATTGCTGCTGTTAACAAATTAATCATGGATTTATTGGTGTAAACAAAACTTATAACATAGTCCAATAGTCAGAGGTCTGAAACAGGCCTCCCTGGGACAAAACTCAAGTGTGTGTGGAGCTGCATTTCTGCTAGTGGCTCTCAGGGGTCATCTCTCTGCATTGCCTTTTGAACTTCTAGAGACCACCCACATCCCTTGCTTCCTGGATTCCACTGTTCCTTCAAGGCCAACCATATCTCAGTATCTATAGCCTTCCTTCAGTCCTCACAATCCTCACATTTGTCAGTCTTCACCTAGTAGATGTCTGTAAAGCCCAGGCCATCTCTATAGGGAGGAGGAGGTTACTGAATGGATGACCCGTGAGAAAATACAGAGGAACACACCTACTCAAAGAGGTGAGAGGGAAGAGGTCAAAATGAGATTTTCACAACATTGCCAAGACTGGTTGGTATCAGCTGGAATAAGATTTATAAAGGACAATTTCAAGGAGATAAATTATTTATTAAAATTAAGATAAATTAGGCTAAGCATATTTATTCTGAAAGAAGCCAGATAGTAAATATTTTAGGTTTTGCAAACCAGAGTGTTTATCACAACTGCTCAGTGCTACCAGGTAGGCATTTAGGCAGCCAAGAACAATAATAAATTAATGGGGTGGTGGAGTTGCAAGGGACATATGAGACATTTATGGATATTCTCCTTTGAATTCCATATAATTTTTATTATTTTATTTTTATTTATTTATTTTTTTAAGATTTTATTTATTATTTCCAGAGAGAGAGGAAGAGAGAGGCAGAGAGGGAGAGAGCATCAAATATAGTTGCCTTTCAGTTGCCATTGGACCTGGCTGGAGACTTGGCTTGTAACCTGGTTATGTGCTCTGGCTGGGGGATCAAACCAGTGACCATTGGGTTTGCAGACTGGCAACTTATCCACTGTGCTACCAGCCAGGGCCTTGAAATCTACATAATTTTTTTTTTATTGTTGTTGTACTACATCCATCCCCCTTTTGCTCCTCTCTGTCCCCCTCCCCACCCACCCATTCCTCACAAAGTCAATCCCACCTGTTGTCCATGTCCATGGTTCCTTTATACTAGGTTCTTGTCTAACTGCTCCCCTTTCTTGCCTCTGCTTCCCCCCTCCCCCAACCCCTTTCCTCCTGACCACTGAAGGCCTATTCACTGTATTCATATATTTGGTTCTGTTTTGCTTGTTTTTAGTTTTGTTCATTATTGTCCCGAAATGGGTGAGATCATATGATATCTGTCCTTCACTGACTGGCTTATTTCATTAAGCATAATACTCTCCAGTCCCATCCATGTTGTTGCAAAGGGTACAAGTTCCTTCTTTCTTTCTGCTATATAGAATTCCATTGTGTAAATGTACCAAAGTTTTTGATCCAATCATCCACTGATGGGCACTTAGGCTGTTTCCAGCACTTGGCTATTGTAAATAGTGCTGCTATGAACATAGGTGTACATAGGTTCTTATGAATTGGTGTTTCAGGATTC
>PVIW01013285.1:0-28054 GCA_004026585.1 Noctilio leporinus
AACCTGAGGCCCTGGAAGAGGCTCAGCTGGGGGGGAAGATGTACTTCTTTACAGATCTGGAGCTCAGGTCGGGGAGGTGAGCCTAGGATGGTCAGGGAATTATCAGCAGTAGCCAAAGAGTCATGGGGCCAGGTCAAGGGGAGGGGTGCTTAGTAAGTGCCTTTTCATCACACTAGTTTATGAGACCACAGCATAAGAGGCTGTTAATTTATCAGAAGGTTATTAGTTAAGAAGCTATGTCCCAGAACACAGTGAGTAGAGCATAAGCTTTGCAGCCCATTGCCTGGCTAGGGTGGAATCTCACTCCTGTATCTATAAAATGCCCTTTGTCGACTCCAGTGAGGCACTTGACTTCACCAGCCTCTTTCATTATGGATCAAATGACAATGAGGAGAAGGGAATGTTTGCCTTGAAGGGCAGTCATGAGGCTTAAATGAAACAATAAGCCCAGTATCAAGTGGGTGCCAGCATTTAATATGACCTCCAGTGTGAGTGTGAATCTGTTTGCCCACAGCCCCCGTGGACAATGGGCACATCGTCAGCCTGGAGGGAGGAAGGCTCATCCTCGTCCTTTTGTGCCTCTCTAGCCTGAGGATTCTTCTCTCCTTTAAAAATGTGACTAAGGAGACAAGTAGTGGTGAGCCCAGAAGAATCTAAGGAGACACTTGCAGATAAGAAGCCTAGAGCACCAGAGGCTGGCTGGGAGGAAGGACAGACCTATCCGCTACTTCTGTGAGGCACTAAGCCTGGCTGGTTCTGGCAGCTGGATGGAGAGTGACAGAATGTGTTTCTGGGGTTGTGAAGCTGCTGTATGAGGTTGACTATGGGTGGGGTACATCTTCTTTTCCTCCTCCTGTAGCTTATTTAACTTCTGGAGCCTCATAAATTCTCCCTGCAGCTGTGCATTTTCTTTCTTCAGCTGGTGGGCACAGGATGATTAGTCAGTCATTATCACAGGGACCTTTGAGAGCCCAGTGTCTGTAGGGCCAACAGCTGAAGGCAAATGCCACTCAGGGATTCACCAGGTGCAGGGTAGAGGGTTTGCAGACCTGGGCAGGTGGCTTTCTAACAAGACTGACTAGCTTCCAGCTTGGGAACATTTTCCAGCTGTGCCTGAGGGGAAGGGGGACTTGAATGTGAGCTGCAAAGATCAGGGCACACGGGGCTCCCTGTCAGGTATGGCCACCCACAGGAGGGCAGCCTGGGAAGTTGAGGTCAATCAAAAATCATCAAATGGATGTTTTTAGATGAAAACAAAAGGTGAAGAAAATGTGGTAACATGCTACCTCTGGTGTAAGAGCAGAGAGAAAATGAGACTCCTTTTATTTGCATAAAGAAGCTCTGGAACAGTACATAAGAATACAGTGAGTTGTCACCTGTGGGAGGTGGGAGTAAGGTACAGGTAGATAAAGACAGGGTGGAAGGGAGCTCAACTTAGTGCACCTTAAAATATTTCTCCTGCTTTAGGAATAAATGTGAATGCACTTCCCACTTGAAAGTATTACAAATGAAATTAATTTACCAGATGGGATTACTGGAGTTGGGTGGCTACTATGTCCCACTCTGATTCATGCACTTTAACCTTCTGAGCTCTGTAGGCAGAGCCTGAGACTGGTTGATGGGCCTCCTCTTCCATGTCCTCCTCCCCAGGGGTATTTTTATAGGAGCTATTTTCTCTGCCCTGAAGACTGCTGCTCTCTGTTCACTGGTGCTGGTGTCAACCCTTCCACTGGGGCTCCCCTGGAACTACAACTGAGGTCAACAGCCACCAGGTTCTGTCCTGGATGAGATTTCAAAGGAGGGCCTGAGCAAAATGACCAGGCAACTCATCTGAGTTTTAGAGCAAAAGCCTCCTTGGAGGGCCTGATGGGGTTAGTGCCCAGGGACCACAGATTATAGGATGTGGTGGTTCTGAAGACAAGGCTGGACCTAGAGTCCACTATTCCTGGCCAGGGAAGCTGCTGTCTGGGTAGCTGACTCTTCCATACATGGATAAGTGTCAGCAGTCAGGGAAAATAGCAGCAGCAAAATACCTGCCAACCAATTAAAGGTGGAGGGAAAGGGAGGGAACAGTATGCTGGAGGCTGGGACAAAATCACGGGAACCAAGGAAGCTCCCCCTGACTACCCTGTCTGTTACAATAAGAGAACCACCTGTCTGTTATTGCTGCCACTGTTCTTCCACTTCACAGAACATTTTCTTCCATTCTCTTACTAGAAAAAATTACAGGTTTACAAGCTGGGCCCCCTCACATACTAAAATATATTATGAAAATATGGGGATTAGAAAGTGCTATCTCACAATTAGGAAACAGCAGTGGAAAGAATAGAAAGCTTAAACAATGAGGGGAAAACATGGAACCTTAATATTGGGAGGATGGATTGTGGACTAATAGTGTTCACACAAGTAGATAAGTGCCAGGAAAAAAAACCCCCAAAACCCTGTGAATCTGGGTCCTTAGTTCGTATCTTAATCCAAAATAAGGCTAGGTGGGTCAAATATTTAACCATAAAAATACAAGTGACTGTCAGCGAGAGGGTGAAATAGGAGGTTCCAGCTCTCAGGCCACCCACAAATGAGATCACATTTATGGGAACCCTGTAATACAGCTGACAGGTTCCAGTACTTCAATAGAGCAAACAAATTAAGAGAGTAGATGCACTGAAGAGGAGAATAACCTCTCATTTACAGAAACACCCTTCCCTCAGATTGGTAAAAAAGTCAAGAGAAAAGTAGGCAAAGACTGTAAACAGAGCCCACAGGAAAGAATGGGACTTTTTTCTTTTCATGGAAATCTTGTGAAATATCAATAAGTGGAAACACTTTACTGCTGACTCTTAGATATGTACAACCTTGCAGGAAGCAGAAGCATGGCTGGATTATTGACTGCTAACTCCCCTTCCTTGACATGGAATTAATTATCAGTGATACAGGCCATACATAACTGTACTATTGTAAGAGTCATCCAGTGGTCACCAGAGCCACCTCCAACTAGCCCAGGAGAGTAGGTTAGATAAGGCTTATGAACTCCATCATTGACTTTTCAGATTTTATTTCTGTATTTGGAGAGAAGGGATGGGACAGAGAAAGAGAGGGAGAGAAACATGGATTGGCTACATCTCCCACAACCCAGGCAGGTGCTCTGACTGGGAATCAAAACAGTAACCTTTTGCTTCATGAGAGAACACACAACCAAATGAGCCACACTGGTCAGAGCCCAATCCCCTATTTGTTGACCTCACATTTGTAGCACGAAATCAGCCATGGTTGAATTATTTACACCACAGAGAATTGCAAATGCTACAAATCAAGGATTATCTGGTTCCATAGAGCCAGTTGTGAAATACCATCACACCCCTACATCCATCCCAAAGATTTCCCAACCCAGCAGCTTGCCACACCTTCTCAGAGTTGCGTTCAACTGTGTTGGAGTCAAAATGATGGCAAGGGTGTTCAATAAGAGACATAGCTGGTTGTATACTGACAGTGATCCCAAGCAAATCTGATTCTCCACAGACATGTCACCCAGGAACCCTATTCGATGCTTTCTTGTACCGATAGGTCTGAAAACATAGGATGTCTTTCAACTTTCCGAAAACCATAGAGCCAAAATGATATACTGTTAGACTAAACATGGCTGTTGGCTGGCTCTGGGAAGAAAGGCACAGAAGATCTGAATTTTGGGCTCCTTCCTCAAGGCTGGAAGCTTCTGTCTCTGTCTTCCATTTTCATCATCCTTCACATTGTCCAGAGATGCAGGGTTGGAACGGGTTCCACCGTCCAAGGGTAGGACCTTTGTTTTCTGAAAAGGCCAGATGGTAATTCATTGAAATGAAGATCTCATCCTGCTTTTGTCTTTTACATGTTGAGCAGTGCCAGATGGGTACACCTTACCCCAACCTGTCCTCCTTTGGCATCTGCATACCTGTGAACATTCACACAAGTCCGGGTTTTCCTTCTTTAGATTTCTCCAGATAGCACAGGCCTTGCCTAGGGGCAGCAAGTCTCCCTAGAAGAGCAGAAAATGGACTGTCTTAATAGTGTTTTTCACAATCACTCGAAAAGGTACCTGACCTACCACAACCCCCTCAAATTTAAATAATATAGTAAGAAATTTGTTATCCAACTACACAGAATTTTGCATCCTGTGTTTGTATCCAATACTTTAATACAATTATTAAAAATTTAGGAGAACTTGATTCAATTTCAGAGAAAATATGGATGGTTCTCATTTACTAAAATTCAGAATTTCTTAACTGAAAGTAATCCTTTGATCCTTGATGAAATGGTTTCTGAACAACTTCAAATTCAAATCAATACCTATCCATTGAATGCGTGGTCACCCTGGATGGTGTCAGGGGGACAGTGGGAGCCAAAGAGTTTTAAATGAGCTCAGCAATGGGGTTTAGAGAGCAAGGGTAAGAAGCATGGGGTCCATATGGTGAAGCAACATCTCATTTTCCACAAATCACCTCTGACCACACTGGGGAAACATAGCATAGGAGGGTTCGGGTCACTATAGTGAATACATGTATTTTGTGTGTGCGTGGTTGTTTTTTTTTTTAATTTTAAAAAACATTTTATTTATTATATTTACAGAAAGAGGAAGGGAGTCAGACAGAAAGGGAGAGATGCATCAATGTATGGCTGCCTTTCCACTGCCTCCAGCTACAGGGACGAGGACCAAGTAGGAGCATCTGTGAGCATCTGCTCTGCTGGGAAACCTTGTTCCTCCTCTTCCCCTGGTCAGGGCATGCTTTTCTCTCCAGGGATTCCTACAGTGTACCACAGGGGAAGGAAGAGTCTGGGCTTTGGGCTCAAAGATTCATTTACATTCTACATTCCCAAGATGTGCAACCCTGGGACAGTCACTTAACCTCTCTGTAATGTGGGAGAATTAACTCCACTGAGGAGGTTCCTTATGAGAATCAACTTAGCTAAAGCAGGCTCTGGCAGTCAGTGAGTGGCCTCCATGCTCAGTCCAAAGTGAAATCTGTGGGGAGCATTTGCTTCGCATCTCTCTTCCCGGAGTGTCCCTGAAGTGTGTGGGAAGTAGCTGTGAGGGTACCCATTTGTGTTAGACATTTCCACCACCTCCATTTCCCAATGTGTTACTGGCATGCTCCATTATGCAGGGTTGCTGTGAGAAAATGGAGTTGATCTGCCTGCCCCCAGTCTACATTGTCCATCAGGCTAAAAGCTAAAGACTCTAGCCTCAGCTGATGCAGACCTGCCATGCACTAAGCTCAAGACTTGTGGAGGGCTGCTGTGGGCCAGGCTCTGCTCCAGGATCCAAGGAGACCCAGAGTTGATAGAGATCTCCACCACTTTGCCCTGGGATGCTGTCACCTTCTGCAGTGCCTCCTTTGCCACAGCACCCACAAGATCTGCTGGAGCCATACTCAGTCCCTCACACTGAATCAGGCCAAGGGGCTTTGGGACTTCTGTATTTCAGACAGGGGAAGCTAATTGTAAAGGCCCTACACTCCTGCAAAAAGTGGTGATCAAGGGAAAGCATGGCACTTCAAGCAGTGCTTAGTTTCCCAAGGTCCCAACTCTGAACCATCGTTAGCTCTGTTTCACAAACCCAATTTCCTCTGGCCCTTGAATCCAATCCCTGTAGGTCCTGGGACAGTGCTTGCCATTGAGGTTCTCCACCAGTGTGTTGCTGCCTCTAACCATGACCCTCCCTTCCTGGTTCATGTAGTTCCACAGATGCAGGGGGTAGGAGTCAATGAAGCTCGGGTCTGTGTCCCAAACTTCATAGTAGCACCTCCACCCTGGATAGAAGATGGGGTCAAATCTTTGGGGGTGTAGAAGGCACAAGTTCAAACACATGGGCCAATCACCTCCTGAAAGTCTTTAAGTGTGCACCAAAGTTTCAAAATCCTCATGGCCAAAATGGAGCCCTGGCTGCCCCAAATGTGTGAATTGTAGTGCTCAACAAAGTTTTCCATGCACTCCCACAGGAAGAGGTGGCAGAGATGGAGATGATGCCAGTGTCCAAGTAAAGGCCCCCCCTCCATACTTTCAGATGATGGCCAGGCGGGATGCATCTGAACTGACCTGGAGCCAGTTGCTCTCTGCAATGGTGTTGATCTGCAGGAGCAACTCACAGCAGCAGGGAAGGAGGGAGGGGGGACACACCAGGAGGCCTGGCTGGGGGCAGTTGGGAGGGACCAGCAAGCCAGCTTCCCAAAGTCTATTTGCCAAAAGCCCAATTTTCCAAATTTACTTCACTAACCTCCTGCACCCTCAACACTTGCCTTAAGTAAACAGTTGACAGCAATAATTATGCATGGGAGAACATTAGTGGCTCTTAAAGATTTCATGCAATTGTTTTTTTAAAAGCTAAAGCAGTGGGAAGGAAAGTAGAAATATGGAAGGGATCATTTTCAGTGGTTATACAGTATTGACAAATAAGAAACTGTGATAGAAGAATAGTTTGAAAGCCTTAAAAATGCAAAAATGAATAAAACTGACAAACAAAAATGTAAAGTACAAAAGTTTAGGAAAAAATCAATTGTAAAATTGGTGGAATAACCTTGATGCATGCATGCATGTTTTCATTCACAATCTAATTGTTTAAATATTCAATGAGGGCTCACTTAATATGCACCAAGGTCTGTGACAGCTGCTAAAAATAAGCCTGTGATAAAGATAAAAATCTCTACCAGGAGATGGACAATCAACAAAGGAATGTATAATGTGTTGGTCTATGAAGGAAAAAAGCTGGGTGAGGTAGCTATGAAGGGGAACAGAGTGCAGCACAATCTTGTCATGGGTTCCAGCAGAAACTGGAAGTGGGGAGGTGAACTATGCAGACATCTCTGAGAAGTTTCTAGATGGAGGGAACAGCTAGTGCAAGGGCTCTGAGGCAGAAACAGGAGGAAGGCACAGTGGCCAATGTAGAGTAGAGAGGGAAGAGGGATAGCAAATGAGAGCAGAGAAGTGGGGCTTTCAGAGGAAGGGGAGAGTATATGAGCTGGGAGAAAACCAAACTTATTTGGGAGACTTGGAAGAAAGGAGGGATGGGATCTGAATGAGTCTTCAAAGGGTCCCATTGGCTGTTCTGTGGGAAACAGATGTGGCTGGGGGTTAGAAGGTGGCAAGGACAGAAGTGGAGAGGCAAGTTTGGAGTCAGCTCAAATAATCCAGGGAAGGGGTGACAGAGGAGGATGATACTAGAGGAGGTGAGAGATGTGCTCAGATCCGGCACTCATCCGGTAAGGGGCAAGCTGCCAGACTCCAATGGATTGCACATGGTACACGAAAGAGTGGACAACTACAATGGCTGAAAGATGAGCAACCCAGAAAATGATTTTTAAAAGAATTAAAATAGAGAAATCCAACATGGTGGAGGAGTAAGTAGAAGCTACATTAACCCCCTGCCAGGACCCATCTGGAATGTCAAGTGAATTATGGGGAAATCATCCAAAATGAACACTAGCTGAAGAGAAGCCTTATAACCAAAGATAGACAGAAGAGGCCGCTTCATCACAAGTTGACTGGGGGGAATGAGGAGGAGGCACAAGCAGGCTGGGTGGGCTTCCCATGGATGGCAGCTGAAGGGATGGAGAAACATCTCAGCAGCTGTGGCTTTCCCCTGAGAAGGGTGGAGTCTAAATCCCAAGCTGGGCTTCCCAGCTACCACAACAGAGCCAAGGGAAAAAAGCATATAGCCGTGAAAAGTGAAAAGCCATGGGGATTTTTGCTGGCCTGGGAGAAAGAGCACTGGAGACACAGCGATATTTTTAATGGGACCATGCAGGAAAAATACATTGGCACCCACTTACCCTGGGCTCCAGCAGAAGCAGGGTAGAGGGGACAAGAGATGCTTAGAGAGAGTTTGGGACAATGGCTTTGAGGAGAGGATTGAGAGAGCAGCTGAAGTGGTCCCAATGCTGACTCATCCTTGAAACTACAGGCAAACCACTTCTCTCCAAGTGACATCAGCCTGAAGGGAAGCAATTGTCTTGCCCACAGGAATGAATACACCCAGCCCAGCGGTGCTTAAGGCTCAGGGCTAATCATAGATTGATTAGGTTAACAACAGAAGGAAACAGAAAAAGATGGTGGATCCCTGGTAGTTTGGAACAAGCTGGGGGCCCAATCACCAGGGACCAGATCTAGGAAGTAAAAAAGTGCACCTCTACAATAGTGTGCAAGACATGGGAGGAGGAGTGATTCTCAGTCATCTGGCTCGAGGGAAGGACCCACCAAAGAGCAACACAACAACCACCAAAAACCACGTACAACCAGACAGTCCAAATAAATGGCATAACGGGCATCCCAAGCGTATCAAGTTCAGGGCATCAAGGAGACTGCACCACTGAATCCTGCACATCTCCTACCACAGAAGTTCACACCACAAAGAAAGGAATTCAAAGTAGGTCAATGTAATCAGCAGAAACAAACAAGCACAGTCACCCAAAATGGGGGCACAAAGAAACAACCCCCCATCCAAAGAAAGGGAGAAATCCCCAGACAGACTGCTAAATGAAACAGAGGCAAGCATAGGATCATATATGGGATTCAAAATAGTGATTATAAGGAAGCTAAGTGAGCTCAAAGAAAACTTTAAAGAACTCCAGGACCACTACGAAGAACTTCAGGGAAGCTACAAAGAACTTACTGACAGCTACACCAGCATTAAAAAGGACATAGAAACTATCAATGAGTCAGGAAAAAATGAAGATATAATCTGTGAATTGAAGAACACAGTGGAAGGAATCAAAAGCAGGCTCCATGAAGCAGAGGATTGGGACAGCCAGAAGGAGGACAATGTTGGAAAAATTCCCTGACAGGGCAACAAAATGAAAAAAGATTGGAAAAGAATGAAGAGGTTTTAAGAGAGTGGCAGGACAACATGAAATGTGTTAATATCCACCTGATAGGGATAACAGAAGGGGAAGAAGATAAGCAAGGAATAAAAAACCTGTTTGAAAAAGTAACCACAGAAAACTTCCATAACTTGATGAGAGGAAATGCCATGCAAGTTCAGGAAGCACAGAGGGTCCCAATGAAGTTGAAACCAAATAGGCCCACTCCAAGACATAATTAAAATGGCAAACCTCAAAGACCCAGAGAGAATCCTAAAAGCATCCAGGGAGAAACAACCAATACCATACAAGGAAGCTCCGGAAAAGTTATCAGTTGATTTCTCAACAGAAATACTACTAGCCAGAAGTGAATGGCAAGAAATATTCTAAGCAATGAAAAACAAAACCTATAACTGGGACTACTCTACCCAGCAATGCTCTCATTCAAAATGGAAGGTGAAATAAAGAGCCTCCCAGGCAAAGAAAGGGCAAGAATACACCTCCACCAAACCAGCATGGCAAGTGATGCTAAAGGGTCTGCTTTAGAAAGATGAAGAAGCAGAGACAGAGAGGAACACAGATACAAAAAGGGGAAAATGAGAATGAGTAAGCACCTATCAATAATAGCCTAATATGTAAATAGGGGAAATACACAGTTACACAGGGTAGCCGTGTAAACACACAGGGTAGCTGAATGGGTAAGACAACATGACCTATATCTATGCTGCCTACAAGGGGCCCAACTCAGACTGAAAGTGAGGGATGGAAATAAAGGATTTCAAGCACATGGGCATAAAAAAAAAAAGCTGGGGTAGCAATACTTATTTCAGACCAAATAGATTTCATGACAAAGGCCATAAAAAGACACAAGGAAGGACATTTCATAATACTTAAGGGAACAATCCATCCAGAAGATATTAACGTTGTACCCGGTATAGGAGCATGCAACTATATAAGGAAAATCTTGGAGGACTTCAAGAAGGCTATCCATAGCAACACATTCATAATAGGGGATTTTAACACTTCATTCTCAACAATGGGCAAATCTTCTGAGCAAAGAAACATCAAGGATATGGTGATATTGCGCAATACTGATCACTGGAACTGCAGGGACTCTTCCCCGCCCATGCCTGTGGGGGGCCTAATTCTCGGAAGTTTTCCTCAACTGCCTGGCTCACCTAAGTGCTCCCAGAGGCACGAGGGTGGGCGGGGTTTCCCAACATACTGGCTCCCAGGTTCAGCCTGGCCCCGCCTCCGGGTTCTCTCAACGGCTCTCAACTGTCAGACCCGGTTCAGCCTGGCCCCGCCTCCAGGTTCACTCAACCGCTCTCAACAGTCACTTGTGGCCCCCAACCGCCCCAGGCCTTTGCTCGAATTCCAGGGTGGGGGTGCTTTCCCAGCCTCGGGAACCACCTGCTCTTAAAGGCGTGAACAGAGCTGCTTGGCTATTTCATTGCTGCCAATGAACAGAACAAGGACGGGAGAACCTCTGGGCTTCAGGAGCTTCCAAGCTTAGGGTCTCTGAGTGATCCTGCTCCCTAGACAGACGCCCCGCCCCACTGTGGGGAGAATTGGAGCCTCCCTAGGATGAGCTATTTTTAGATCTGCTAGGAGGGGAAAGGAGGAAATGCCATCATTAATACCTCGGGAAAGTCCAGATCCACGTGAATGGCACAAAAACAGGGGCACCTGCAGACAGCTCAGCCTGCCAGCCCTAAATGAAAGGGACCCTCCTGGTTTCTGATCTGGCCCCACTCTAGTCCTTTGGGTGAGTCTCAGGCTGGTCAGTTGTCAACTTTCACCCCAATCTGTCAAAATGCTGTCCTGTCATTCACATATACCTGTGAAGCCCAGGACCAGTGTACTCCTTCTCTCCTGATACCAGTCCTTGATCCCCTCCCATAGCCAGTGTGGCTTTACTGAGACTCACATTTGCTGGAACTTTTTAAAGACCTTTCTTCCATCCCAGCCTCAATCTGCCAAGCTCTGTATCTTGGGGTGCCAGAGGAAAATCCTATGGGAACATATGTTGGCAAGGGTATGGAGAAATTGGAAGCCCATGCATTGCTGATGGGAGTGAAAAATGTTATGAATGTTATGGTGTTTGAAAGTTATGAGGATTAAAACTGAATTATGGAAAGTGCTCTGCACAGAGGCTGCAAAATAATAGATACAGGCAATCAATGTGAGCTATTGTGTGTGACCTCCATGTCCCCTCACTACTTGCCATGTGGCTGGTACTCAGCAAATATTTGTTGGAAGAGAAATACTTTTGTTTAAATTTTACCTCGTTTCTTCTCCAGTAATGAAAGCCCTTTGCAAAAATGAGGATAATATCCAGGAAGTTCTCACTATATACTAGATAATGTTAAGTGTTCTGTGATAACTTAAACCTTTCAGCAACCAATCTTACAGGAAAGAAACGGAGGCATAGGAAGATTAAATAATTCTGCCAATGTCACACAGCCAGTATGGGATAGAGCAGAGATGCAGTCCCAGGCACTGGTCTCTGGTCCCCAATCTCACAGTATATTAGCCCCTACAGTGGAAGAGAAAATAAAGCTAGTACATAGCAAGAGAATGAATTGGAAGAACAGAGAAGCAGATTTTCAACAAAAGAAATTGAACACTTCTATGCTTGGTATTCTCCTGATGTAGAATTATGACAGTCATAACTTTTCTTCTCATCTCCAAGTAGCTTTCTTACCTGGTTCATTAACTCAAAGAACTCTTGTTTCCACCCCTCCAACATTTCTTTCAGATCTTTTTGTGTCTGAGAGGTGTGCTTTTCTTCAATGAAAATCATTCATTCTACATTATGACCAATATTTGCTGAGCAAATGTGAGGGCTCCTTGTCATGGTGGTAATATTTTACACCATTGAAATTTGCAAGTGCTACACATCAAAGATTATCTGGTTCCATAGAGCCAGTTGGGCAGTAGCACCACACCCCTATACCCATCCCAAATATTTCCCAATCCAGCAGGTCGTCACACCTTCTAAGAGCTGTTTTCAACTGGGTTGGAATAAAAATGAGAGCAACAGTGTTCAATAAGAGGCATAGCCAGATGTACTATATTGAAAGCAATCCCAGGCAAATCAGATACTGTACACAGATATATCACCAGCCTCACCTGAACACCCCAAGAGCCCTATTCTATGCTTTCTTGTATTGGCAGAAGGTCTGCAAATACAGAATGTCTCTCAACTTTCCTAAAACCAAAAAGCAAAAATGAGAAATTTTGTAAGAATACAACATGGCTGTTGACTGGCTCTGGGAAGAAAGGTACAGAGGATTGCTCACCTGAATGTTTGGCTCTTGCATGAGGACAGGAAGCTCCTGACTCTGACTGGGTTGTTCCTCAGGCTCCTCATTTTTCGGATCCAGGTGGTTGGAGGGCTTTTTATAACCATATGGTAGTACCTTTATTACCTGAAAAGGCCAGATAGTAATTCAATTGGGTGAAGATCTAATCTAGGTTTTGTCTTTTAAATCTTCAGCAGTGTCATATCAGTGTAGCTTACCCCAACCTGTCCTACAAAGCATCTGCACACCTGTGAACATTCACACAAGTCCGGTTCTCCTTCTCTAATGTTCTCCTGAGAGCTCAGGCCTTGCCTAAGAGCAGCAAGTTACCCTGAAAGAGCAGAATATGGACTGTCGTACAGTGTTTTTCACAATCACTCTAAATGGCAGCTTACCTGTCCCCCCACCGCCCCCCCCCCCGATTTAAAAAGTATATGGATAAAATTATCAAGCTACACAAATTTTTGCACCCAGTTTTGGTCCCCTATACATTAAGAAAAGTATGAACAAGTTAGGAGAATGTGGTTCAACTTCAGAGAATCTATGGATGATAAAAATTATGTTCTCATTTACCAAAAACTCAGAATTTGATAACTGAACGTAATGCTTCGATCCTTGATGAAATGGTTTCTGAACAACTCCAAATTCAAATCAATACCTATCCATTCAATGTGTGATCATCCTGGATGATGTCAGGGGAAGAGTAAGAGCCCAAGAGTTTCAGATGAGCTCACCAATGGGGTTTAGGGAGTTGGGGTAAGAAGCATGGGGTCCATATGGTGAAGCAGCATCTCATTTTCCACAAATCACCTCTGACCACACTGGGGAAACCAATAGGGTAGGAGGGTTCAGGTCACCATAGTAAACACATGGTTTTTAAACACCAGTGCTTAAGAAAGGGACCAGGACCAAGTAGGAGTGTCCGTAAGCATCTGCTCTGCTGGGGAACCCTGTTCCTCCTCCTTCCCAGATCACAGCTTCCTTTTCTTTCCAGGGATTCCTACAAGGCCCTGTAGGGGAGGGAAGAGTCTCAGCTTTGGACTCAAAGATTAATTTACAGTCTACAATCCCAAGCTATATAACCTTGGGACAGTCAAGTAACCTCTCTGTAATGTGGGAGAAATAAACTCCAGGGAGGAGAGTCCTTATGACAATCACCTTAGAGAAAGCAACTCTTGCCTCAACCCAGGCTCTGGCAGTCAGGGAGTGGGCTCCAGGTTCAGTCCAGATGCTCTCTGTGGGGAGCATTTGTTTTGCAGTTCTCTTCCCAGAGTGTCCCTGAAGTGTGTGGAAAGTAGCTGTTATAGTACCCATTTGTATTGGCCATTTCTACCAACTCAGATTTGACATGTGTAAATTGGGTGCTACCTTCTGCAGTCCTGCTATGAGAAAGTGGAGTTGATGTGCCCCCCAGTCTACAATGTCTATAAGGCCAACAGCTAAAGACTCCAGCCTCAGCTGATGCAGACCTGCCATGCACTAAGCACAAGACTTGCGGAGGGCTGCTGTGGACTAGGCTCTGTTTCAGGATCCGAGGAGATGCAGAATTGATAGAGATCTCCATCACTTCGCCATGGGATGCTGTCACCTTGTGTGGTGCCTCCTCTGCCACAGCACACACAAGATTTGGTGAAGCCACAGTCAGTCCTTGACACTGAATCAAGTCAACAGTCTTTGGACTTCCCAATTTCAGACAGAGAAAGCTAATTGTGAAGGCCCCAATCCCCTGGAGAAAGTGGTGATCAAGGGGAAGCATGGCACTTCTGGCAGTGCTTAGTTTCACAAGGTCCCAGCTCTGAACCATCTTTAGCTCTGTTCCATGGACCCAACTTCCTCTGAGCCTTGAATCAGGTCCCTGTAGGTCCTGGGACAGTGCTTGCCATAGAGAGCCTCCACCAGTATATTGCTGCCTCTAAATATGACCCTTGCTTCCTGGTTCATGCAGTTCCACAGATGCAGGGCATAGGAGTCGTTGAAACAGGGGTCTGTGCCCTGGACATCATAGGAGTGCCTCTACTCTGATTAGGAGATGGGGTCAAATCTTTGGGGATGTAGGAAGCACAAGTTCTAACACATGAGGTCAATCACCCCCTGAAAGTCTTCAAGTGTGCACCACAGTCTCAACAACCGCATGATCAAATTGGGGCCCTGGTTGCCCCCAATTTGTAAATTATAGTGCTCAACAATGTTTTCCCTGCACTCCCACAAAAAGGCATGGTTGGGGAGGAATCCAAACACCTGCCATTACCAGGGTACTGAGAAGCCTGTGCAGCCAGAAAGTTCTCCTCAGGCATGGACCTGACGGAGCATCCGTATAGACAGCCCTCAACCCCCAAACTTCTAGATAATGGCCCGGGGGTGCATTGGAACTGAACTGGAGCCAATTAGTCTCTAAGCTGGTGTTGATTTGCAGGAGCAGGTGGCAATCAGCCCCCAGCAGCAGGAAAGGAAGGAGGTGGGGTCACAATTGGAGGCCTGGGTGTATGCAGGTGGGGTGGGGCCAGCAAGCCAGCTTCCCAAAGGCTATTTGCCAAAAGCTCAACTTCCCCAATTTACCTCACTAACCACCTGCACCCCTAAAATTTGCCTTATGTAAACAGTTGACCACTATCAGTATGCATGGAAAGACATTAGTGTCTCTTAAATATTTTATGCAATTGGTTTTTTCATAAGCTAAAGCAATGGAAAAGGAAAGTAGAAACCCAGAAGTGATCATTTTCAGTAGGATATACAGTATCTACAAATATAAAATTGTGATGGCAGAATCATTTTTAAATTTTAAAAGCAAAGAAACTGGCAAAGAAAAATATAAAAAAGAAGAGTTTAGAGAAAATGAATATGTATGCTATTTGAAAAACAGGCTAAAAAACATGTGGGAAAACATACTTGCCAATGACACTTGAGACAAGGGTCTGAACTCCACAATATACAAAGAACTAATGAGACTCAACATCAGGGGGACAGTTAGCTCAATTCAAAATGGGCATAGAATCTGAAAAGACACTTCCCCAAGGTAGACATACAAAGAGCCCACAGGCATGTGAAAGCATGTTCAATATCACTAGCCACCAGCGAGATGCAAGTTAAAACCTCAATGAGATACCACCTCACACCTGTCAGAATGGCCATCATCAACAAATCAACAAATCTGCTGGCGAGAATGTGAAGAAAAGGAAACCCTGGTGCACTGCTGGTGGCAATGCAGACTGGTGCAGCCACTTTGGAAAACAGGAGGGAATTTCCTCAAAAGACTAATTTTAGAGCTGCCTTTTGATCCAGTGATCCCACTGCTAGGATTATACATGAAGAATCCTGAAACATCAATTGATAAGAATCTATGCACCTATGCACCCCTATGTTCATGGCAGTGCTATTTACAATAGCCAAGTGTTGGAAACAACCTATGTGCCCTTCAGTGGATGAGTGAATCAAAAATATGTGGTATATTTACACAATGGAATTCTAAACAGTAGGAAGAAAGAAGGAACTTCTACTATTTGCCATAGCATGGATGGAACTGGAGAGTATCATATTTAGTGAAATTAGCCAGGAAGCAAATGTTAACTGCCATATGTTCTCACTTAATACATGAGACTAACAAACAAAACATATAGGAGAGCAAGAAGAAATAAGACATGGATAAAAAGAAGAACAGAATGATGGTGACTAGAGGGGTGGAGGAGAAGGGGGAAAGTTGAGGAAGTGGTCAGGTGAGGAGCTAGCAAGGAGGACACAAGGACATGGACAATGAGCCTGGGATTGACTGATGGACAGATCAAGGAGGGGGCCAGGTGAGAGCAGAGTGGACAAAATGAAACAATTGTGATGCAACAATAACAAATAAAATTAACTTTTAAAAAGAACCTTAAAGTACATGCATGCATGTATGTTTTCTTTCACTAATTTTTTAAATATTTAATGAGGGCTTACTATGCACCAAGGTGTATGACACCTGCTAAAAATAAACTTGTGAACAAAGACAAAAATCTCTACCTGAAGGAGATAGAGAATAAACAAAGAAACACACACTATGTTGGGTATTTGTAAGGTCTATGAAGAAGAAAAAGCTGCGTGAGACATCTAAGAAGGGACAGAGTGGAGCACAATTGTATCTTGGGTTCCAGCAGAAACTGGAAGGAAGTGGGGAGGTGAACTGTGCAGATATCTCTGAGAACATCTTAAATGGAGAGAACAGCTAGTGCAAGGGCCCTGAGGCAGAAGCAGGAGGAAGGCGATGTGGACAAAGCAGAGCAGGAAGGGAAGAGGAATATGAAATGAGATCAGAGAGGCAGGGCTTACAGAAGAAGGGAAGGTTACATGAGTTGGGTAAAAACTGAACTTTTGGGGAGAGATTTGGAGGAAAAGAGGGATATGATAATAGTGAGCCTTCAAAGAGTCTCACTAGCTGTTCCTTGGGAAACAGATGGGGTGGGGGTTAGAAGGTGGCAAGGACAGAAGTCAAGAGGCAAGCTTGGAGTTAGTTGAAATAATCCAGCCAAGGGGTAACGGAGGTGAGAGGTGTGGTCAGATCCTGCACACATGGTAAGGAGTAAGCTGCCAGACTTCAATGGATTGCACATGAAGCAGGAAGGATTGGACAACTATAATAGCTAAAAGATGAGCAACCCAGCCCTGGCTGGTGGCACAATGGATAAGTCCCTGGCCTGCAAACCCAAAGGTTGCTGGCTCAATTCCCCAGCCCGGGCACATAAGCAGGTTGCAAGCCAGGTCTGCAGCCAGGTCCATGGCTGGAAAAAGGCGAAAGGCAACCATATATTGATGTCTCTTTCCCTCTCTGCCTCTCTCCCTACCCATCTCTCTAAAACTAATAAATTTTAAAAATCTTAAAAAAAAAAAAAGATGAGCCCTGGCTGGTAGCATAATGGATAAGGCACAAGCCTGTGAACCCAAAGGTCACTGGTTTGATTCCCCAGCCAGGACACATAACCAGGTTGCAAGCCAGGTCTCCAGCCAGGTCTGAAGCTGGGGACTGGTGAAAGGCAACCATACATGGTTCTCTCTCTCTGCTTCTATCCCTTCCACTCTCTCTGGAAATAATAAATAAAATCTTAAAAAAAAAAAAAAAAAAGACGAGCAACCCAGAAAATGACTTTAAAAAGAATTAAAATAGAGAAATCCAATATGGCAGAGGAGTAAGTGGAAGCTACATTAACCTCCTCCCAGGATCCATATGGAACGTCAAGTTAATTATGGGGAAACCATCCAGAATAACCCATTGAACACTAGGTGAAGAGAAGCCTTATAACCACAGATAGACAGAAGTGGCTACTTCATCACAAGTTGACAGGTGGGAAGTGAGGAGGAGGCCTGAGCTGGCTGGGTGGGCTTCCCATGGGTGGCAGCTGAAGGGATGAAGAAACATCTCAGCAGCTGGGGTTTTCCTTTGAGAAGGGTGGGGTCTAAATCCCTTGCTGGCCTTCCAAGCTACAGCAACAGAGCCGAGAGAAAAACAACATACAGCTGTCAAATGTGGAAATCTGTGGGAGTTTTTTCTGGACTGAGAGAAAGAGGGCTAGAGACAGAGATATTCTTAAAGGAACCATGCACAAAAGTACACTGGCACCCACTTACCCTGGGCTCCAGCAGAAGCATGGCAGAGGGGACTAGAGACTCTTAAAGAGTGTTTGGGGTGTTGGTTTTGAGGAGAGGACTGAGGGAGCAGCTGAAGAGGTCCCAATGCTGACTCATCCCTGAAACTATAGGCAGATCATTTCTCTCCAAGCAGCATCAGCCTGAGAGAAAGCAATAATTCCGCCCACAGGAATGAATACACCCAGCCCAGCAGTGCTTAAGCCTGAAGGCTAATCACAGACTGATTAGATTAACAACTGAAGGAGAAAGGCAAAGTCAGTGGATCTCTGGTAGTCTGGAACAAGCTGCCTAGCCCCAGATGGGGGCCCTCTCTGGCCACACCAGGGGCCACATCCAGGAAGTAAAAAAGTGCACCTCTGCAATAGTATACAAGACATGGGAGGAGGTGTGCCTCTCAGTCATCTGGCTGGAGGGAACGACCCACCAAAGAGCAACACAACAACCACCAAAACCCACGTACAACCAGACAGTCCAAATAAATGGCATAAAGGGCATCCCAAGAGTATCAAGTTCAGGACATCAAGGAGACTGCACCACTGAATCCTGCACATCTCCTACCATAGAAGTTCATGCCACAAAGACAGGAATTCAAAGTAGGTCAATGTGATCAGCAGAAACAAACAATCACAGTCACCTAAAATGGGGGCACAAAGAAACAACCCCCCATCCAAAGAAAGGGAGGAATCCCCAGAAAGACTGCTAAATGAAATAGAGGCAAGCATAGGATCATACATGGGATTCAAAGTAGTAATTATAAGGAAGCTCAGTGAGCTCAGTGAGCTCAAAGAAAACTTCAAAGAACTCCAGGGGCACTACAAAGAACTCCAGGGAAGCTACAAGAAACTTAACTGAGAGCTACACCAGCTTTAAAAAGGACATAGAAACTATCAATGAGAGTCAGGAGGAAATGAAGATACAATTTGTGAATTGAAGATCACAGTGGAAGGAATTCAAAGCAGGCTCCAAGAATCAGAAGGTCAGGTCTGCCAGCTAGCAGGGAACATTGGAGAAATTCCTTGACAGTGCAACGACTTGAAATAAAATGGGAAAAGAATGAAGAGGCTTGAAGAGAGCTGCAGGACAACTTGAAATGTAATAATATCCATCTCATAGGGATAACAAAAAAAGAGCAGCAAGGGATAAAAACTTGTTTGAAAAAGTAATGACAGAAAACTTCCTGAACTTGATGAGAGGAAATGTCACACAAGTTCAGGAAGTATGAAGGTTCCCGGTGAGGATCAAACCAAACAGGCCCACTCCAAGACACATCATAATTAAAATGGCAAACCTTATAGACCCAGAGAGAATCCTAAAAGCATCCAGAGCTAAGTAGCTAATAACATACAAGGAAGCTCTGGTAAGTTTATCAGCTGATTTCTCAATAGAAACACTTCCAGCCAGAAGGGAATGGCAAGAAATGTTCCAACCAATGAAAACCAAAAGCCTATAACTGACACTACCCTACCCAGAAAGGATCTCATTCAGAATGGAAGTGAAATAAAGACCTTCCCAGACAAAGAAAGGGCTAAAAGAATATACCTCCACCAAACCAGGATGGCAAGAGATGCTAAAGGGTCTGCTTTAGAAAGATGAAGAAGCAGAGAAAGACAGAGAGGAACACTGGTACAAAATGGGAAAAATTAGAATGAATAAGTACCTATCAATAATAACCTAATATATAAATGGGTGAAATATGCATTTACACAGGGTAGCTGTGTAAACACACAGCGTAGTTGAATGTGTTAAGAAAACATGACCCATATTTATGCTATCTATGAGACCCACCTCAGGACAAAAGGTCTACACAAACTGAAAAGGAAGGGATTGAAAAAAAAAAAAAAATCAAGCAAATGGACATGAAAATAGGCTGGGGTAGCAATACTTATTTCAGACAACATAGGTTTTATGAAGGCCATAAAAAGCGACAAAGAAGGACATTTCATAATACTTAAGGGAACAATCTATCCAAAAGATACAACTCTGGGAAACATATGCATCCAACATAGAAGTTACCAAATATATATAGAAAATTGTGGAGGACTTCAATTAGAATATGAACAGCCACACATTAAGAGTAGGGAATTGTAATTCCCCATTATCAACAATGGACAGATCTTCCAAACAAAAATACATCAAGAATATTGTGGCATTGAACAACCCTCTAGAGGAAATGGACCTAATTGATATATACAGGACTTTTCACTCCAAAGAAGCAAAATACACCTCTTTTCAAATGCACATGGAACACTCTCAATGATAGACCACATGGTAGGTCATAAGACAAGTCTTTCACAAAACCAGGAAAATTGAAATCATACCAAGCATCTTCTCAGATCACAATGGATTGAAACTAGAAACCAACCTCAAGGGAAAAATCCATAAATACTCTAACTCATGGAGACTGAATAACATGCTTTTAATTAGGAAATGGGAAACAATGAGATCAAACATGAAATCAAAAAAGTTTCTGGAAACAAATTACAATGAATACACAACAGTCCAAAACCTATGGTACAGAGCAAAGGCAGTCCTCAGAAGGAAATCCATAGCAATACAAGCCCATCAGAAAGGATAGAAGAAGCTTATACAAACAACCTAACCATAAAGCTGCAAAAACTAGAGGAGCAACTACAAACAAAGCCCAGAGCAGGGAGAAGAATGGAAATCATCAAGACCAGAGTAGAATTAAATAACTTAGAGACTAAAACTACAATTCAAAGAATCAATAAATCAAAGAGGTGGTTCTTTAAAATAAATAAACAAAACTGATAAGCCTTTAACTAGACTCATCAAGAAAAAGAGAGAACCAAATTTTTAAAAAAAATCAGAAAAGCCAGAGGAGAAATCACACCTGATACTTCAGAATTACGAAGAATTGTAAGAAATTACTGCAAGCTACTATATGACAAGAAATATGACAACCTGGGTGAAATGGATACATTTCTGGAAGTGTATAATCTGCCAAAACTGAATCCAGAAGAAGCAGAAATCCTGAATTGATCAATAGCAATTAGTGAAATTGAAGAAGTGATCTAAAATCTCCCAAAGCACAACAGCCCCTGGACTGGATGCCTACACAGGTGACTTTTACCAGACTTTTAGAGAAGAACTAACTCCTATCTTTCTCAACTTATTCCAAAAAAATCCAAGAAGAGGGAAGACTCCCAAACTCTTTCTATGAGGCCAATATTATTCTAATCCCAAAACCAGGTCAAGACACCACTGAGAAAGAAAACTACAGGCCAATATCTCTGATGAACATAGAGGCTAAGATTCTTAACAAAATATTGGCCAACTGGATCCAGCAATACATTACAAAGATCATACACCATGATCAAGTGGGTTTCATCCCAGGGATGCCAGGATGGTACAACATTTGGAAATCAATAAATGTAATACACCACATCAACAAAATGAAAAACAAAAACCATATGATCACATCAATAGATGTTGAAAAAGCATTCAATAAAGTACAGCAACCATTTATGATAAAAATACTCAGGAAAATGGACATAGAGGGAGCATACCTCAACATAATAAAGCCTATGTACGAGGAACCTGAAACCAACATCATACTCAATGGGCAAAAACTAAAAGCTGTCCCTTTAAGGTTAGGAACAAGACAAAGCTGCCCACTGTCTCCACTTTTGTTGAACATCATTTTGGAAGTTCTAGCCATAGCTATCAGAGAAGAAAAAGAAATCAAATGTATCCAAATTGGAAAGGAGGAAGTCAAACTGTCATTATTTGCAGATGACATGATAGTGTACATACAAAACCCAATAGGCTCCACCAAAAACTTACTCGACCTAATAAGCAACTTTAGCAAAATAGCTGGATATAAAGTCAATATTCAGAAATCAAAAGCATTTTTGTATACCAATAATGAAACATCAGAGATGGAAGCTAGAAGTCAAATCCCATTTACCATAGCAACGAGAAAAATAAAGTCCTTAGAAATCAACTTTACCAAGGAGGTAAAAGACACATACTCAGAAATCCACAGAACACTGAAGAAAGAAATTAAGGAAGATACAAATAAATGGAAGCATACACTATGTTCATGGATGGGAAAAATTAACATCTTTGAAATGTCCACACTACCCAAAGCAATCTATAGATTCAGTGCAAACCCAATGAAAATACAAATGATACATTTCACAGACATGGAAAAATACTTCAAAAATTTATATGGAGCCAAAAATGCCCACAAATAGCCACAGCAATCTTGAGAAAGAAGAACAAGGTAGGAGGAATCACAATACCGGACATCAAACGATACTACAAGGCTACTGTAGTCAAAACAGTCTGGTACTGGCAGAAGAATAGACATATAGATCAAAGGAACAGAATAAAGAATCCAGAAATAAACCCAGGACTCTACGGCCAATTAATATTCGACAAAGGGGGAAGGAATATAAAATGGAGTAAAAACAGTTTCTTCAACAAGTGGTGTTGGGAGAACTGGACAGTGACACACACACAAAAAATAAAACTAGCCCACCAACTTACACCATACACCAGAATAAACTGAAGATGAATAAAGGACTTAAATATAAGCTGTGCCACCATAAAGGTCTTGAAGGAAAATATAGGCAGTACAATTTTAGATATCCTATGCAGAAATATGAGCACTGATAGGTCTCCAAAGGCAAAGGAATTCAAAGAACAAATAAACAAATGGGACTATATCAAACTGAAAAATTCCTGTTCAGCCAGAGGTAACACCAGCAAAATTAAAAGGGAACCAACTGTATGGGAAGACACATTTGCCAATGATATCGCAGACAAGGGTTTGAACCCAAAATATGTAAAGAACTTATATGACTGAACACCAGGGAGACAGACAGCCCAATTAAGAAATGGGCAAAGGACCTGAACAGACAACTCTGAGGAAGACATGCAAAGGGCTCAAAGGCATATGAAAGCATGCTCAGCATCACTAGCCATCAGAGAGATGCAAATTAAAACCACAATAAGATACCACCTCACACCATCAGAATGGCAATCATCAACAAATCAGCAAACAACAAATGTTGCCAAGGACATGGGGAAAAGGGAACCCTGGTGCACTGTTGGTTGGAATGCAGGCTGGTCCAGCCACTATGAAAAATAGTGTGAAGTTTCCTTAAAAAAACGAAAAATGGAATTACCTTTTGATTCAGCAATTCCACTACTAGGATTATACCCGAAGAACTCTGAAACACCAATTCATAAGAACCTATATACCCCTATGTTCATAGCCGTGCTATTTACAATAGCCAAGTGCTGAAAACAGCCTAAGTGCCTACCAGTGAATGATTGGATCAAGAGACTTTGGTACATTTACACAATAGAATGCTACACAGAAGAAAGAAAGAAGGAACTTCTACCATTTGCAACAACATGGATGGGACTAGAAAGTATTATGCTCAGTGAAATAGGCCAGTCAGTGAAAGACAAATACCATAGGATCTCACCCATTACAGGACAATAATGAACAAAACAAACAAACAAGCAAAACAGAACCAGGTACATGAATACAATGAATAGGCCTTCAGTGGCCTGAGGGGAGGATGCGGGGTGAGGGCTGATGAGGAGGCAAAGAAGGGCAGCAGTTTAGTCAAGGAACTAGCATGGAAGAACCACGGACATGGCCCATGAATGGGAGTGATTTTGTAGGGTGTGGGTGTGTGGGGAAAAGGACAGAGGGGAGGAAAAAGGGAATGAGTGTAATACAACAACAATAAAATTAAATTAAAAATAATAATCATAAAAGAAAAAAGAAAGAAAAAAAAAAGGGAAAAAAAGTAGGGAGGGACACCAGAAGAATGCTCCCAGCACCAGATGCAGAGTTTTGAACTCTATCTCTGATAGGCTGGCTACCTCCAGTTTGTTTAGCTCTTTTTCTGGGGGTTCATTCAGTTCCTTTACCTGGGCCATATTCATTTGTCTCCTCAATTTGGCAGCTTCCCTGTGTGTGTTTCTGTGTATTTGGTAGAGTTGCTTTGACCATCTTAGCACGCCTGTTATGTTCTATGGGGCAGAGCCTTCAGTATTTGCTTGGGTGGGACAACACTCTTTACTACTTAGTGGTTCTGCGTTGGAGGAGGGCTTGGAGAGGCGGCAATGCTGCTGCCTGGCTTCTGCAGGATCTGTCTAGCTCTAGCTCCAGTTCCAGTCACTTCACCCACTTTCTGCATGAGACTGGTGCTTTTCCAGCTAGTGCCCTGGTGGTGCATGCCAGAATGGGTGGGATCGTGTGTGTTCAAAGTCCCTGCCAGCCCTTTAAATGGACTCTCCTGAGAAACTAGCAGTTTCTTCCACCCCACACCTTCCACTGGTTTTTACAGCCAGAGGTTAAGGGGTTTGGAAACTTGGGCTCTACTATGTGACCTTGATGGAAACTTGGGCTCCTCTATCTGATTTTCAGTAAGGGTCACACATTCAGAAGTTATCTCCCAATTTTTATCAATGACACATGATTGCGAATCCATCTCTTCTGCTGCTGCCTCTCACCCCAATCCTGGCTCCACAATTCTGTCCCTGCTACCTATCTGGATGAATTTGGTTTCTTTAAAATCCTTGGGTTGTGGACTTTCATAGAGTTTTAATTTTTAGCAGTTCTGGGTGCTTTCTGTTTTGTGGATAGTTGTAAGTCTTGTGGGTGTACAAAGGGGTGAATGTTGTCAACTTAGGCCTTCATCATTACCAAAAGCTGGAGAAATCATAAAAAGTATATCTAAAAGCTAGATTGTCCTTGATGATAGAAGGATGCCTAGGAGCTGAGTACAGTCTGAAGATATTTCTCTTCAAACCCTATCTCATGACACAAGTTAGTTATATAGGTATGTATGCTAAGATGCAGTACAAGGTAAATTTAAATAAATTTCTCCTGAAACACTTGATAATATATCCATTAGAATATCAGGACCTTCATAGTTTAAAGAGCTAAGTTTCACTATAAACACAGCTCTATCTCTTAATAGCTCTGTGATCTAGGGCAATTTGGTTGGCCTCAATGTCCTAACCAGTAAAGGACAAATGTTAATAAGTTAAAAAAGAAAAAAAAAAAAGACTTCAAAGAAAGTAAAATAAACTGATTATATACCTACTTTGAGGATGTTATGGTTTTTGAAAGTTATGAGGATTAAAACTAAAGGTATGGAACTTGTCTGCACAGAGGCTACAAAGTGGTAAATAAAGGCAATCAATGTTAGGTATTTTGTGTGACCTCCATGACTCCTCACACTGCCTGTCATGTAGCTGGCACTCAGCAAATATTTATTGGAAGATAAACACATTCATTTAAATTTTGCCTCATTTCTTCTCCAGTGAAGAATGCTTTTTGCAGAAATGAGGTTACTCTCCAGGAAATTCTTACTATATACCAGCTAATGTTACATGCTCAGTTATAATTGAACTCTTTAAGCAATCCATCTGAAAGGAAAAAAACAACTGAGGTATAGGAAGACTAAGTAAGTAACTCTGCTAATGTCACACAGCCTGTATGGGATAGAGCAGAGATGCAGTCCCAGGCAATGGCCTCTGGTCTCCAGTCTCACAGTATATTAGCCCCCATAGTGGAAGAAGAAATAAAGCTTGTACAAACCAAGAGAATGAATTTAAAGAACCAAGAACCATATTTTCAATAGGAGAAAATTTAGAACACTTCTATGCTTGGTACCTTTTCCAATGGAGGGTTATTATTGACATCACTTTGTTTCAAACACAAAAGTAGTTTTTCTAGCATGTCCATTGCCTCACGTATCTGTTGATACCATTGGGAAAAACAGGTGTTAAACTTACTTATCCTATGAGAAATGTTCTTTTCTTCCTACAAGAAAAAAGCAAGAACAAAAGAATCATTAAGTCTGCATTATGATAAATATTTACTGAGTAAATGTAATGTCCCCTTGTCATGCATGTCACAAAGAAGACCCAAAGAAACGTTTGTGCACAGGCGCCATTGCTTGAACTAGGAGTGGGCCAAGTTGTATGGGAACTTCAAAGTCCCTTGAGGATAACATGATGTCTCTTATAATGTTCTAGCCCTCAAAACACATGGCATATTTGATTATCAAAGAATATGTGTTAAGAGATTGAATGGTGAATGAAAAAATGAGGAATGAGTAAGATAATTTATGGATTTCCATTTTACGAATATGTACTGAGAACCTCCTCTGGGCTGGATTCTGAAACTTTCAAACAAGACCCATACTTTTCCCCCCAAAAAGCTAACAAAGCCATTTATGGCCAAGATAGGAGTATAGATAGACAAGCTACATCTCCCTGCACAACTCCAAAGGAATACAACTACCTCAAAAATAAAAACACCCAGAAGTTGTAGAAATTGAGATGTATGGAAGCCCAACTAACACGGATATAAAGAAGCAATACTAAGCCCTGGCTGGTGGCTCAGTGGATAGGTGCCAGCCTGTGAACCCAAAGGTGGCTGGTTTGATTCCCCAGCCAGGGCACATAACCAGGTTGCAAGCCAGGTCTCCAGCCACGTCGGTAGCTGGAGGCAAGTGAAGGGCAACTAGACACTGATTCTCTCCCTCTCCACTTCTCTTCCTCCCCCTCTCTCTGAAAATAATGAATAATTTTCTTTAAAAACAAAGAAAAACATTCCCGACCCTGGCTGGGTAGCTTAGGTGGGTGGGTTAAACCCTGGTTAGGAAACACACAAGAATCAACCAATGATGCACAAAGAAGTACTTATGCAACAACAAATCCATGTTTCTTTCTCTTCCTCTCTATAAAATCAATAAATACGTATTCCAAAAAATTCAAAAAAATAAAAGAAAAAGGAAATACTCATCCAGACAAACAGGAGGGGTGAAGCCAGTGCAAAGAGGACATGATGTGGTGGCAGCAGAAGCTGAAGCAGCTGTGGCCAACCCTAGCAAAGCACAGTTACACATTTAAAAAGTCAGGAGAGACACCAGAAGAATGCTCCCAGCACCAGACCAGACTAGACCAAGGAGCTTAAGGGTCTAGTGCTTGGGAAAACAAAGCCTCATTGTTTCTGACTGTGAGAATGGGGGGTTGGGGTAGAGAAAGATAGTGCTGATCTTTTAACAGTCTCTACTTGTTTAGAGGAACCCATTGTTCTGGAATGTATGCAGATCCTCCCACTATGGGAACCATGGCCAGGGCAATAGTCAGACGAGACCAGGCCCACACAGGAAGTGGGTGAAGTGCCTAGAAAAGGGGAGAGTGCTGAGCAAGCAGCATTGTTCCCTCTCAGGCCCCTCCCTCACATACAGCACCACGACCTGGTCAAATGGGTCTCCTAGGACTGATGAATACTTAAGGCTCCACCCCTTACAGCTTAACAGGTGGGACAGCTCTACCACACACAGGGGTAAACACAGGAGCCTGTCAAGTTGAGGTGACAGAGAAGTATGGCCCCAAAGAGGGGATGTATCCAGGTCTTAGTGGGAGTACTAAGCAATGAGGAGATAGCCCAACTAATAGATGCAGACTTCTAAACACTGGTGATAAAGATGCTCAAAGACTTCACAGGTATGCTTGAGCACATCAAATGCAGAAGGGAAGATGGGAAGACTATGCTAAGTGAACCAAAGGCAAAATCCACACAAAACCAAAGGTGAAGGGAAGACAACAGGTTGGAACTGAAGGAAGAAATAAACAGTCAGCCCACATGGATTGAAGAAACAAGAATTGAAAAAATTGAGGAGAGGCTTAGGAACCTCTGGGACCACTTGAAACATGCCAACACCTGAATCATACGGGTACCAGAAGGGGAAGAGCAAGAGCAAGAAATTGAATACTTCTATGAAAAAAATGAGGGGTAACATCCCAGATTTGGTGAGGGAAATAGACATACAAGTCCAGACAGCACAGACAGTCCCAAACAAGTTGGACCCAAAGAGGAACACACCAAGACACACCATCACTAAAATACCAAAGGTTAAAGATAAAGAGGGGATGGATGTAATACAATAACAATTAAAAAAAAAAAAAAAAAAAGAGTGAATCTTAAAAGCAGCAAGGGAAAGAAGAGGATTACTCACAAAGGAGTTCCCATGGGCCTTTCTGCTGATTTCTCAAAAGAAACTGTGCAGGCAAGAAGGGGCTGGCAAGATGTCTTCACAGTGATTTAAAACAAAAACAAAAACAAAAACACCTAAAACCTAGAAGACTCTATCTAGCAAAGCTATCATTTAGACTGGAAGGGCAGATAAAGTGTGTCCCAGAGAAGGTAAAGCTAAAGGAGTTCATCCTCACCAAGCAGTTATTACATGCAGTGTTAAAAGGATTTATTTAAGAAAGGGAGGTTCAAAGTTATGAACATTAAAATGA
>PVIW01013286.1:0-28052 GCA_004026585.1 Noctilio leporinus
ATAATGAACAAAACTAACAACAAGCAAAACAGAACCAAATATATGAATACAGTGAATAGGCCTTCAGTGGTCAGGGGGAAAGGGGTTAGGGGGGAGGGGGGAGGCAGAGGCAAGGCAGGGGAGCAGCTTAGAGAAGAACCTAGTATAAAGGAACCATGGACAAGGACAACAGGTGGGATTGACTTTGGGGGGAATGGGTGGGTGGGGATGGGGACAGAGGGGAGCAATAGGGGGATGGATGTAATACAACAACAATAAAATTTAAAAAATAAAAAAGGAAAAGAGAGGGAAAAAAAGAGCTAATGTAACTCAACAACAGGCAGACAGACAGCCCACTTAAAAAATCAGCAAAGGACCTGAACAGACAACTCACTGAGGAAGATATACAAAGGGCCCAGAGGCATATGAAAGAATGCTCAACATCACTAGTTGTCAGAGAGATGCAAGTTAAACCCACAGTAAGATACCACCCCACACCTGTCAGAATGGCAATCATCAACAAACAAATCAATAAACAAGTGTTGGCAAGGATGTAGGGCAAAGGGAACCCTGGTGCACTGTTGGTGGGAATGCAAGCTGGTGCAGCCACTGTGGAAAACAGTATGGGGTTTCCTCAAAAAACTAAAAATGGAACGGCTTTTTGATCCAGTGATTCCACTACTTGGACTATATCCAAGGAATCCTGAAACACCAATCATAAGAACCTATGTACACCTATGTTCATAATGGCACTATTTACAATAGCCAAGTGCTGGAAACAGCCTAAGTGCCCATCAGTGGATGATTGGATCAAAAAACTTTGGTACATCTGCACAATGGAATACTACACAGCAGAAAGAAAGAAGGAACTCCTACCCTTTGCAACAACATGGATAGAACTGGAGAGTATTATGCTTAGTGAAATAAGCCAGTCAGTGAAGGACAAGTATCATATGATCTCACCCATTACAGGACAATAATGAACAAAACTAACAACAAGCAAAACAGAACCAAACATATGAATACAGTGAATAGGCCTTCAGTGGTCAGGGGTAAGGGGGTTGGGGGGAGGGGGAGGAAGAGGCAAGGAATGGGAGCAGTTTTGACAATAACTTAGTATAAAGGAACCATGGACATTGACAACAGTTGAGATTGACTTTGGGGGTGAATGGGTGGGTGGGGAGAGGGACCGAGGGGAGCAAAAAGGGGATCAATGTAATACAATAATAAAATTTTTTAAAAATCTCAACAAATATCAAATAACTCCTAGAATTGATGAGGGCCGCAAAGTTGCAGGGTAGACGGAAAATATACAGAAATCAATTATATTTCTATATATTAGCAACTAGCATGTAAAAACTAAAATTAAAATACATTACCATATACAATTGCTCAGAAATGAAATATTTATTATAAATCCAAAAAACAGATAAGCTGAAAACTATGCAATGCTGATTAAAGAAATTAAAGAAGATGCATTGTGTTCATGAATTGGAAGGCTCAAAATAGTAAAGGTGTTAATTCTCCCAAATTGGCATACAGGTACAGGTACAATGCAATTCATTTTAAAATCCTAGCAAAGATTTTTGTAGATGTAGATTTTTCACATGTATATGAAAAGGCAAAGGAACTTAAGTGCCTTAAAACTTTTTAAAAGGAAGAAAAAACAGGGAAAAATCCATTGGCCTGATTTTAAGACTTACTATAGAACTACGGTCTTCAAGACTGTTAAGTCTTGTCAGAGCTATAGTCTGACAACATAATTTAAAAACAAACAAACAGAAAAACAGAAAAAGACCCATACCAACATCCCCAATTGATTTTTGATAAAGGTGCAAAAGAAATTAACGGAAGAAGGATAAGTTTTTTAAAAAATGGTGCAATTAGATATCTATAGAAACAAACAAGTGAAATTTGACCTAGCTCTTAAAGTTTATACAAAAAAAAAAAAAAAATTAACTCAAAATGGAGCATGGACATAAATATAAAATGTCAAACTATAAAACTTTTAGAAAAAAAAACCAATAAACTTAGGAAGAAACCTACAGACTATAAAGCCAGGCAAAATGTTCTTTGATTTAACACCAAAAGGATGATTCATAAAAAGAAAATCTGCTAAATTAGACTTCATTAAAATACTATACTTTGTTCTGCAAGAGACCTTGTTAAAGGGATTTTGAAAGAAACACATTTAATAGCTTCTAGGATTAAAAAAGGACTCTCACTTCAGGTTGATAGAACTTGTTATCTGGGACCCTTTCAAAACAACTGATTGTGGCTCTATCATCCTGCCATCCAGCCCCCATCCTTCACTTCTGTCTTTATGGTAATTGAGTTATTCATCTTGTGCTTTGCTGTAGTCCACATACTATTGTCTAAGAAAGTTCTTTAATCTGCCTGCCTAGTGATCACATAACAAATGCCTTAATTGAGTCTGGCATGGCTTCTCCTTGGTGTAATTTTCTACATAATGCATTCATTATAAGCCAATGAGACAAATGATCTAATTAATAAAGAAAGCTACATTCAAAGCATTTTGTCCCAGATGCAGATTTCTCCTTGAGGAGAAAAATACCCTTCCTATTTGAGAATCCTTGGATTTAGCTCTTCAATTTGGGGGTCAGAGAGAACAAAGAAAGGGATCTGTGGCATTTGCTTTATTGAAATCTTTTTACAAAGCAAAGGGGTAAACATTTATTAAATACATAGAGTTTTGAGCTCTTCACATTAAAGTTTTGAGTAAAAAGTTCAGTCTGATGTCAAGGGAACAGCATCTACTGCCTCAGAATTCACTTGTGCCATTTATATTATGCAGCATTAATAATCATAAACACTTTGCCATTAAAAACTGCTTCCATCTCTCTTGCCCTCATTGTACATTGCTCTAAAAATGTTCCAATTACTTCCAAAGGCCATATCCAGGGAGCAGTCACCAAACTTCCTTCTTCAACCTGGGTATTAACCCAGTAAGCAGCAGCTTCAGACCTGTGATCTGACCAAATGTGGTAAAAGAATCATTGTCTCCTCAGAGATGAAGAATCTCTATTTTGCATATTAGCTTCAATTCTTCTATTCTTTCTGTCCAGAGATCCATCCCTGCCCCCATGAAAAGGCTATATCTTCAGAGAGACACAAAGTTGGCTTATGCAAACCAAGCATAAAAGACACAAGAGCAATTTATTCTAGTTAATAAGCTGATAGAAAACATGTAGATGCCAATTACATGGTGGATATAAGAAGAGTTTCTTGTCTAAAGAATGTATAATGTGGCAGACAGTCATTTGTTTGCTTATCTTTTTTAAAAAAGATTTTATTTATTATTTCCAGAGAGAAAGAAAGGAAGAGAGGCAGAGAGGGAGAGAAACATCAATGTATGGTTGCCTTTCACCTGCCTCCAGCCACAGACCTGGCTAAAGACCTGGCTGAAGACCTGGCTGGGGACCTGGCTGGGGAATCGAACCAGTGACCTTTGGGTTCTCAGGCCGGTGCCTTATCCACTGTGCTACCAGCCAGGGCCTGTTTGCTTATCTTGTAGCCACCCCCTCCTTTATTGCTTAGAAAAAGCTATTTAACACAGTTATCAGACCAGTGGCCATAGGATTTAGGAGAGAATGATATGTTACCACCCTCCTGACAGATAAACAAATTATAATTTCTCTAAACTTTGAATTTTGTTAAGCAGCCTTTGAGATCCTCAAATGACTCTCACCTCCTGGTATTCAGGCCCTCATATAGTCCTCTCCTACACTGAATAGGACTGAGGTAATCAACAGGATATTGTGGAAATGGCAGAATTTGAATTTGAATTGGACTTTCACAGCTAAATTATAAAATACATTATAGCTCTTATCTTGCTCTCTTGGAAGCCACATAGTGAAAACACTTGAGCATTCTTATGGTAAAGTTCATGTGACCAGGAACTAAGGCCCCTTGCCAAAGACCAGCATGAATTTGCTGGCCATGTGAGTGAGTCAACTTTGCTCAGGTCTTCCAGCTCTAGCTTGAGAGGCCCAGCCAACATCTTGTCTGCAATTTCATAAGACTCCAGCCATGACCGTCTAGTTAAGTCTTTCCCAAATTCCTTACCTACAGAAAATAAGAGATAATGCACATCTACTATTGTTTTAAGCCACTAAATTTCAAGGGCAATTTGTTATGAAGCAATAGATAGCTAATACACCAGTCATGTTAGCTTCCTCTTGCATGATACCATGTTAACATGGTACCATGTTAGCATTTCTCTTGCATGGTATCTAGGTAGTCAGAAAACCACAGGCAAAAAAACAGCCATAAACCACAGTGCTTGCCATTATCCATGTCTTCTTCTAACAGACTGGCTCAGTGGTATGTGGATAAGCTGTACCTCTAGAAACATTTAGGAAACTATGATTTGTAGTGTTTACTTAATTCTGTGGTATGTATATGCCCACAATGATTAACCTTATGTTAACAACACAGTTGAGAAGAGGTGCATACAATCAGCTCTCAAAAGCCCGTTTTAGTCAGCTCCATTGCACTATTGGATTGAATTCAATAGAAATAGATAGAATGAAGTACTCCTGCTGACCTCTGCCCATGTGACAAGGGCTAACTTAAGAAGAAGAAGAAGAATGTTTTGACAATAGCTTTAGGACCCAATGACCTGAGATATAACTTTGTCCCTGCTGTTTTTCTGGCTGAGTGGCCTCAGTATATGAGGTCTGTCTGGAAAAATTCCAACCATTGTAAATATAATGAGAAGAGTTTTTCCAACATTGATGTAACCTGGCAGCCAAGGAGAGTGGACTGCAATTCACATATGTGAATAATGACTTCACTGTGCTACTCAGTGTGGTGGTAGATGCCATTGAGTAAGTGTGTGTACTGTGTGGCCATTGCATTCAAAATGAATGAGTGAGTAGAGCAATGAATTTGCATCACATTTTGCATTAAACGTAAACATTCCTCTGCAGAAACTATTTGGTTGATTCAGAAGACTGTAGCTATGGGGAACTGGGGATTGGCAGCTTCATCATGACAACATGCCTGCTTATGGAGAGTTTCTTTATGAAACATCAAGCCACCCAGGTGACTCAGCCCCCTTACAGCTGGGACTTGGTGCCCTATGATGTCTGGCTTTCCCCAAAACTAAAATCAACTTTGAAAGGGAAGAGATTTCAGACCATAGACAAGATTCGAGAAAATACAGTGGAGCAGCTGATAGCCAATTGGAGAAGTGTGTGAGGTCCCAAGGTGCCTACTTTGGAGGGTACTAAGGTGTCATTCTCCTATGTACAATGTTTCTTGTATTTTGTATTTTCTCCAATAAATGTCTCTATTTTTCAATAATGTGTGGCTGGATACTTTCTGGACAGACCTCTTATAATACTTACTATTAAGTGTCAGGTTCTTCATCTGTAAAATGAGGATGGCAATATTTACTCATCATGTTTTTTAGAAGACTAAATGAAAATAAACAACAGTAAAAGCAATAGTTATTGAATGATCAGTGTTTAATTTTGCTTAATTTTAATTGTATAGGTAAAGTATCGAGTATAGTGTCTAAAATGTAAAAAGGTCAATAAATGCTACCTATCAGAATTGTTATATTTATGATATTTTTGAGGAGGAAGTTGGTCATTAGGATGAATGCTAAATGAAAAACTGAGAACTGGACTGTCTTTAAATTTTCAACCTGACTCAGCATCTTCCTCAGTTGGGCAAATAACTCCAGGGAAGATCTGTGAAGCTTAACCACAAAAAATGACCAGAGAGCCCTGGCTGATGGCTCAGTAGATAGATGCCAGCCTGCAAACCTAAAGGTTGCTGGTTCAATTCCCAGTCAGGGCACATAATCAGGTTGCAAGCTAGGTCTCCAGCCAGGTCCATAGCTGGAGGCAGGTGAAAGGCAACCATACAGTGATGTTTCTCTCCCTTTCTGCCTCTCTCCCTGCCCTTCTCTTGGAAATAATGAGTTAAAAATCTTATTTAAAAAAAAAAAAAAAAAAAAAGAATGGTCAAAAGCCAGACCTAGACCAACCACAGACCTGTGAGCCAATCTGCAACCCAAGGAAGTTTCCATCAGCACCATCTCGAGAAATTGTTTCCCAGGGGAGTTGGAATAAAGAAACACAGAGCAGGTGCTGTCACTGAACTCAGTGCTGAATAATCCCATTGGTCCCATATCTGCCGTAGCAGCTATGGGTTCAGTTCCCTCCCATGGGCCATGGGGAGCATGGCCTAGGAGCGCTGGGGATCCCTAGGAATAAAATGTTTCTTAAAATGAAATGAAACAAACCTAGAATTATCCAAAGCCTTTGGCCTGCTGTGAGATGTCTTTGTCCCACATGCTTTTTTTTTTTTTTTTAGTAAGATTTTATTTATTATTTCCAGAGAGAGGGGAAGAGAGAGAGGCAGAGAGGGAAAGAGACATCAATGCACGGTTGCCATTCACCTGCCTCTGGCTTCGAACCTGGCTAGAGACCTGGCTAGAGACCTGACTTGCAACCTGGTTATGTGCCCCGACTGGGGAATCGAACCAGCGACCTTTGGGTTCTCAGGCCCGTGCTTTATCCACTGTGCCACCAGTCAGGGCCCAAGTGGGCCCTGACTTTTTTAACAAAGGAGAAGAAAAGAAAAGACATTGGCAGAACTTAAATTCTATGTTAATCACTGGGCTAGTACTTCATTAACATTTTATTCAGTTCTCAAAACACTGCTTTTGTTTCTCTACGGAGGAAGAAAGTGAGGCACAGAGAATTTAAGTTACTTACTAGATATCACTAGCTAATAAGCAGTAGGGAAAGAATTTAACTCCAATTCTATCTTAGTCCAAAGCCTGAGCTTGACTGAATGCTACTGTTTCCAAAATGTCAACAACACTGCAGACCTTTGACCTATCTAAGAAGAACTAAAGAGCATTTGGATTAGGTAATAAATATTGCTGTTTATTTATTATTATAGTGCTCTACTTGAAGCCAGGAGATACTGTTCCCTTTATATACTTCCTTATTCAACCTTCAAAGGAGCTCCTTTTGGTGTTGGAAAAAGCCTAAAAATAGCTAGCTACATTCCTATTCAGTAGGGAAAGGTGAGGCCATCCCTGCAAACTTGCCTAGCAGGCTTAAGGTCAATGACTTAAGCCAAAGAGCACGATACTTGACAGCAACCTAGGGATTTCATGGTATGTGGGTAGGTCCCCCAGTGAACAGAACTGACCTCTAACTCTAAGACAAGGAGCCTATATTGAAGCCATGCCTGGAGATGTAGTCAGTTCAGCAGTAACCATATTTATGTGCTAAGATAATAGCGTAGCGGTTAAATGTCAACTCAGGTTGTCTGTATTCACATTAAGTTTCCAATAGCTGTTTAATTTGGAGGCCTTTACTTAACTCCCCAAGCCTCAGTTTTCCCATTTATTAACTGGGGATAATAGGGTTGGTTGTATGTAATTATATATGCCATGTGCTTGATCGATGGAAATTATTCAGTAAACGTTAGCTATTATTATTATTATCATTATCATTATGCAGGTCACTGAAGGAAAAGCTGCAGATTTTCAACAATTAAGGGGTTGGCACTCCCTAGCATGCTTCCATATTTTCCAAAGCAGAGCTGGCAATACAGGATGGATTTGGTCTCACTGCCCCAGACACTCCCTGTTGGAGGGCCAGGGACATTCCTCCGCAGAGGCAGGCCCACCCACATCTCTGAAACCTTTCCAGTTAGGACAGCAGGACACTGCCTGAAACCACCATCTGGTCAGATGCCCACTGAATCCCAGGCCACCCCTTCTCTTGTCCCTGTCTCTCTGGTCTAGTTTCTGACAGGTCTGCTGGACACTTGTCTAGAGCTGGCTCCCCACCTAGATCTTACAGTCTTTTGCCCAGAGCTTGGGAAAAAGAATCTCCCAAGCCTTAATATTAAAAACAACAACAACAACAAAAAATGGTGGTACTCTCTTTAATGTGCCGGCTGTCACTGTGACTCCTTCATCCAAATGAGCACTCTCCACTCCCCTATAAATCACCAGCTGCTTTCTAAAAAGGTTCTCCAGTTCTGTGGTGATTTAATCTGGCTTCCTAATGTTCCCCACAATTTGATATTGCTAAGGTCCCTGTGGGTCTTGAAGATAATTCACAAAGGAATTATGTGGACCCTGTACACTTGAGAAGAGGTTTGTAATTAAACAGTCCTGCTCCACAGTTCCTGGGTCTTACTTCACACCAGATTGCAACCAGATGCCCAGTTTACCCACTTGAGCTAAAGGGATTCAGAGATTTCCCATCCATTAGAACTAGCACCTTCCACTCTGCATGGCACTCCTTAGTGGACAGAGTAAAACGCAGTCTCTCTGCTCCCCCTGCTTGCTGTATCCCTGGCAAGCCCATATGCTAGTCTTGATTCCAGTATTTCCAATTGCTGTAGGAACATGGGAAATAGCAATCACATATGGTGAAGTTATATACTATGGAATATAAAATTCTTGTATTAACTGGCTTTAGGGTTTGGAGGCTATATTGTTAAAGATGAATTATTCAGTGGATACTTTTTTAAAGAATGGCAAGATAAAGTTTATTCAAGACTATTGCAATAGGAGAGAGAGACTAAACTCAATTCCAAATACAAACAGAAACAAGTAGAATTTATAGCCAGGACCAGGTGAAAGAGAGGATAGAAATTTATTAAGAGGAATTTAGCAAGGTATCAGCCATTTATACCTGATCCCACCATGATCACCTATCAAAGGTGGAGAAGGTGGAGGTGGGGTGGGATTTTCAATAAACTTGCATAGTAGGATTCTTTGGTTATATTTGGCTCAGCTGGTCAAGGATGAGACCTATTTGGCTCAGATAAGCCTGGCTAAAGTTTGGTCAAGAAGGGAGTCTTTGTCAATATCAGTCAGAATTCATTAAATAGAACCAATAGGATAAATAGAGAGAGAAGAAGGGAGGTACATAGAGAGGGAGGGAAAGATGGAAAGAAGACAAAAAGAAAGAGAGACAATGATTTATTTTAGGGAATTAACTCATAATTGTGGTGCTTGGCCAGTCTGCAATCCAGTCAGCTGTCTGGAAACCCAGGCTGAATTTCTATGTTATAGTCTTGAGGCAGAATCTCTTCTCTGGGAAACATCAGCTTTTTGCTGTTAAGGCCTTCAATGTATTGGATGAGGCACACCCACGTTATGGAGGATATTCTGCTTTACTTAAAGCCAACTGATTGATTTTAAGTTTAATGACATCTACAAAATGCCTTCAGATCAACATTTAAATTAGCATGTGACCAGGCAATTGGCACCCTAGTTTAGCCACCTTGACATAAATTAACCATCACAGGGTCCAAAGAGAGTAGATGGAAACCCAGGTGGGCATCCACTTTGATTTCTGAGGGGCGCTTACCAGTTCCCTGATCCCATTTTGAGAGAAGACAGAGCAGAGGACCCCACCTGTCTACAAGGCCTCTCTTTATAACCTAGAGATAAAAAATGAGTTAGCAAATATTTTTCTTTACCTTAAGTGGACATCTTGTATTCAGAGACTCACTGGTCTGGAAACATCTGCCTCATTCAGACTCTGACTATTGAGTAAGGTATTTGGGGGCATTTCATACAGATGCATCTCCAAGAAGGAAAAAATAGTCACCTGAACCTGGAAGTAGGGTCTCAGTTTCAGAGAAGCTGAAGTTTGGCAAAAATGCTAACACCAATATAGGTATTGTGATCTTATTTGGAGATAACAACAAGGAAATTTTAAGCCACAAACCTAATAAACAGGGATAACTTGAAGTGGAAAGTCCCATTTCCCATTGTGCCTTTGTCTCCTTATTCTCAAGAATGAGCTTTCAGCCTTGTGATGTTAGCGGAAAAAACACAGGTAGAAACCTTCACCATCATCCCACCAAATAGGAAATTGTGAGAGTATGCTGCTGCTTTGCTGATTAATAACAATGATAATTCATGTAGTGAAAGATGGGTTCTCGCAATCATGTTCACAGTGCTGAATGCTGCTGCGACTTCACTAAGTACCTCTGCTCCACTGACACAGCCTTTGCCTTGGTTTTCACAGGGGTGTCCCTCTAGTCAGAGATTTTGGGGGGTCTTCAAAAAAGTAGGGGAGTGAATATAATTTCGTTACCTTCTGTGGTATATTTTCTTGGTGCAGTTATAAAGCAGAATGTTTGTCTTTAGAAGCACAGCTCTATCAGTTTTATATGCAACATCCTGTTCCCCTAGGACCTAAACATTAAAGGATGAGCAGAGAGATGCCAAGGCTGGGCTCTTCCCTGATGATCACCATCCTAAGTGGATCAGGCTCCACCTGCAGGAATTCCTCCCCTATTATTCATTCATGAATGTATTTTAAAAACTGCAGGCAACTCTTAAATAGCAGGCACTGCACAGGGTGCTGGGAATTCACCAGTGACCACACAGTCTCTGCCATCTTGGAGCACCCATTCTTGCAAACAAACAGACCTCTGTTCCTATCACCCTGATGATCTGATGTGCCCAAATAGATCTGTTTCCAGTTCAAACTCAAGATGGACTGACTCTCTTACCTTATATATTTAAATTCATTTAAACATTTGTTAAATAGAATTTCATGGTAATATAGTTTTTTTTAATAGAAAAAATTATATAAAATATAAAAAAGAAAAACAATCACTTCTTTTTTCATATCCAGACATAACAACTGGTAACATACTGGTGTATTTCCTCCCATTTATTTTTTTCTCACTATATGTAATATTGAAAACATATCACACATCCTTATAATGGGAAGAATTGGCCATTATCTCCCTTTCCTTGAGAAGGATTTGGGGAACAAAGGCTCTTGGCTGAGCATGAAATGAGGACATTGTTAGAAGGATCATTTCACAGTCCCTCCTGGGGTAACCAAGGAAGCCTCCTCTGAGCACTATGTGTCTCCTTTATTTTTGGGGACAGCACTAAGGACAGGCAGGAAATAAGGTAGATTGACATGGTGTAACAAAGCAGTGTGCAAAGCAGGGAGGTGTACCACTAATTATGAGGTTGTTCAGGGAAAAACATCTACCTCTTGTGGGTTTGGGCGCTGTCCAAATGCTGTTTGGAACATGTCAGTGGTGATGCTGGATTTAACAGGCAACTAATTTGAAGAAGCAGAAGGTCCTGAGATCATAGTGGTGGAGATGTGGCAAAGGAAAGCTAACCCATTGGCAGTGCCTACTGGCCCATGGAAGGGTGCAAGGCCCTCCTGGCCCAGAATGCTCAGGGGACTAGGTTGTGAATTTGGGGTTCCCATCATCTTGTGGAAGCCCAGGGCAATGCGTGGAATGAAAGACTCGGGCTTAAGGAGAGGTACTGGAGCTGTATAAAGGGATGGGTGTGGGGAGCAAGATTTTGCTCCTCAGATGGACAAAGGCTGTGTTGTTCAAAAGGAGGTTTAAAGGACTGACATCACCACAGTGGGGCAGGAGGCCCAGAGCAGGATGAGGACCTAGGTTGTGCCCTCTTGAGGGGCCCTCTTTGAGAGGTTTATCTCCTCCTTGCTAGTCATTTAGGTTCTGCGGAGAAGTGCTACTTACCACCTTCTGATGGGCAAATCTTCTTCCCCTACACTAATCAAAGCCCCTGACTAATAACAAGGTAGCAGGCCCAGATGAGAGGAGGCAGACAGATGCCACTGGGAAGGCCTCCACCTCCTGGAAAAAAGGGGGAACTCCATACCTGACATCACAGAAACCTTGTTTTTGTGATTATTGTTTAAAGGAAGAAAAGAAAGAAAGAACACAAAGCTATACAAAAGGAAATGTAGTCAAAACACACTTCTACAAAGACCATTGTCAGCATAGATATAATAAAATAGCATCTGTTTATTGATTCAACCAAAAATGGTAATAGGACTGTATGAAGAGAATGAAAGGAGGGGACAGTGACATAAGATAGCTAAATCATGATCTATAGAAAGTAAAATTAATAAATTATGATTGAAAATAGTTGGCTAGAGAGAGCTGGGGTGTGGTCAGAGGTGCTGCAAGGTATTGCTTTATCATCCTCGTCTTTCTCATCCTCCTCATGATCATTCTCTTAGTACTCATAGTCATGTTTGTGTACAACTTTTATTTAAAAATTTAAGTCTATGCAATTATTTGGAAAATGGAAGTGTGCTGGCTGGTATGACTAGTTGGGGAAAGAGGTCATGTGGACTGTGGGGTGGGGTGTAAGGAGAGGCCTCCTACACAGCCCCATAATATCTATGCGATCTTGGAAGACAAATAGCAATCAAAGTATGAGTAACCTGGCAACAACCAGCCATCCAGTAGGTTATGGTCATGAAAGAATTCCTGATGCTGACCCCCACATCCTCTCTACAAGGACCCTGCCTAAGAGTTATAGGTCAAAACCTTCCCTTCCCTTTAAGTGAGAGGAAGTTGGCCTTGAATGGGAAAGGTGAGGTAGAGATTCATGTTTACTCAGTTCTCTATCTTGCTTTTTGGCACTTAACATTATCTCATGAACATTTTTTTTTTTTTCATGTAATATACATCCTTTGGAAATTTAATATAAATAATATCTGGTCTCAATAATAATATACCACATTAGTGGCAAATCTGAAAACAACACTGTGCTGGTTTAGAGTGCAGGTGTACTAGTCCTACTATATGGGCAAGAACCCCGACTCTGCAATTCTCCAGCTGTGTGACCTTGGGGACTTGCAGTGCCAGCTTCTGCCTCTATAAAATGACCTTATCTTTATTTTAATAAAGCATCTGCAGTTTAAATTTAGGGTTTCTTTTTCTTACAGCTTACTTTGACAAACATTCTTATGCAATTTTTTGTGAAATTTACACAAATATTTTTATTTGTTATAGAAAAAAATAGATAATATAAATAATATTATCCCCTAAAGATAACCACAATATATTCAGTATGAGTATATTTTGTGTATATATTTCAAGATTTTTTTCCTTGAATGCACACACCACTTCACAAAATGAATCTTGTCTTACTGTTTTATAATGCTTTTTAACTAGTTAAGAATGTCAAATGTCATGAACACTTGTCAGGAAAAAAATCAACCACATAATATTTAGTGGCTGCTTGATATTCCTTTGTATGTTTGTGTCATTCTCTGTTAGCACCCCTTGTCAACTACAAATAGCATTTTATTATTTTAAATTGCATGTTTGTGTTGGGGTGAAGTTTACACTGTCTACTCAGGTACAAAAGAGTACATACAGCCTTTAAATTTTTCTGTAATTACAATAAGGTAGTCTTTATGGTGTATACTGTGTCATATCTGCCTATGGGGTCTAACAGATACCTAAAGATACCCCCACCCTACGTGTGTGTGTGCGCACACACACACACACACACACACTCCTGCAAACCTTCAGTGCCTAGATACTTTCTCCATCAGTCTCTTGTCCAAGCTGTCTTTCCAGTGCTTTTTAAACTTCAGCAGGCAGAGGAATCACCTGAAGAGCTTGTCAAAACAGATCCCTGAGCACCACACCCAGAAATTCTGATGAGTAGGTCTGGGCTGGGGTTTGCATTTCTAACAAGCTCCCACATAAGGCAGCTCCAAGGCCATACTTTGCAGAGTAGCCTTAGTCCAGGTATCCAACACAGCCTCTGTTTAGGGGTTACCTTGCTATCACCATAGTGGTCCTGTAGCTGGTTCACAGGTTCTTAATTCAGCTGCCTACCTTACATGTTACTGGACACTTAAGAAAACTTCTGGATTCCTTGCATTCCACAAAGAAGGAGGGGTGGTGGGTGGGGGTCTGCTTCTTCTAGTTCTCCCTTTGATGAGCATTCTGTGTGCCTCCTCTCCCCGAAAATGATGTGGGATGCCCCTGTGAGAGGGATTCTTCTGAAGTACTGAAAGGGAAGAGAACAGTCTCCTTTCGCTTTAGGTTTTTGATCTGAAGGTGTAATTTTTCTGTTGTCTTCCCCCATTTTAACATAGTAACCCAATGGTGGAGAGGAGTAAAGCCAAGGTTATTGGCATCTGACACCATTAGGTATCTCTTGACTCTCTTTTCCTCCCAGAATGAGAAAAGCTTTCATTTACTTTCTGTCATGGCTGGAAATCACTTCTCTATTGTTAATGCTTCCTTCTTCCTGTGGTGGACATTTGGCCAACTTCCCTGGAGCCACAATGAAAGAATGACTTCTGGGAAACAAGATTTAGAGAATACTTTAAAAAATACATAGTTTAATGTTTACAACGCATTGTCCCTAATTCATGCAGTAATTGTGTTACCTTTTTTTCATTACATTTGCCAGACATTTATCTACTTATTTATGCTTTTAATTTAATTTATTAATTGTACTCTTTTCCTATTTTCAGATTCAATAATGTTGTTACATTTATGATGTTCTCCTTTTTTAAACGTTTCTTATTTTTTTATTTTTTATTTTTAAAATAAACTTTGTGTGTGTGTGTTTTTTTTTTAAGATTTTATTTATTATTTCCAGAGAGAGGGGAAAGGAGAGAGGCAGAGAGGGAGAGAGACATCAGTGTATGGTTGCCTTTCACCTGCCTCCAGCCATGGGCCTGGCTGGAGACCTGGCTTGCAACCTGGTTATATGTGCACTGGCTGGGAATTGAACCAGCGACCTTTGGGTTCACAGGCCATCTCCTTATCCACTGTGCCACCAGCCAAGGCCTCTTCTTATTTTTTTTTAATCTTCACCCCTGAGGATATGGTTTTTTGTTTTTATTTCATTGATTTTTTTTTTTTTTAGATAGGGAGAGAGAGAGAGAGAAGAAGAAGACATCAATGTGAGAGGAACATCAATTGGTTGCCTTCTGTACATGCCCTGACCAGGAATCAAACCTGCAACCTTTTGGTGTAAGGGACAATACTCTAACCAAATGAGCCACCCAGTCAGAGATTTTTTTTTCTTATTTTTTGTAACATCTTGTTTGGAAAGTTTAGTTTGCTTTCATCATTTTGAACTTTAGAGATATACTTCACATTCATATATAAATATGTAGTTTCACATTTAAATGGGATCATGTCATAAGTGTTGTTTTTATGGTGGACACGTTCTCTGGCACCCTTCAGTTGCATCATCCCTTTGCTTCAGCACTACTTCTTGCATTTTTTTCTTCTTACATAATAAAACATGTAAAGCTGGATGTTTATCTCATTATATGGTTTGGCTCTTCCCTGTTAATTCAACATGTAACATGCCCACTTTTTAAATTTTCTGCAGACATTAAAATCCCTCCATAGTTTGCCCCATAAAAGTAAATTTGGACATAATGCAAATGGTGATCTATTAAGATTGGTGCTTCATTTCTTTTCTCCCCTTAGCCCTCTTATGCCTTTTCAAATGGAGCAAGCTAAAATTCTTATCTTCCTCAGTGCAAGGGGGATGTTAAAAGATGTGAAGTTAGTAAAATGAAGAGAATAGGACTTCTAACTTCCTGGGATTCTCTGACCCATTGTCCCAAGTCAATTGGAACATGAACCAAATAAGACATCCTGGGGCTGCTATTCTTGTCCTGGATTTCTGAATCAGCCTCACAGCCTGGAATTGACCCTTTGGGTATTTAGATGGGGGCAGCCATCTATTAGCAGGTAGCACAAAATGCAGCTAGAACCTAGATGGATTTGCAAAAGTCCCAGCTGCACAGACTTTTTCCTCATTTTTTCATCTCATTAAACTCTCAATAATATAATGTTGTACATTTGACAAAGTTCCATTTTGGGGGCCCATATAAGTAAATTATGGTGAGATGAAATATACTTGAGATTATTCCTACACCTTATGCCACGAACTCCAGCCTCAGAAAATGGCCCCCTGTCTTTGATGTTCACTCATCCGCCGCTCTCCTTCTGGCTTGCTTACATTGCAGCATGGTCCTGGCTCATTCCTGGCTTTTCTTTCTTTCTTTTTATTAGAAACTGTTTTTTAAAGATTTTATTTATTATTTTTAAAAAGAGGGCAAGGAAGAGAAGCAGAGAAGGAGAGGAACATCAATGTATGGTTGCCTTCACCTGCCTCCAGCTACATAGCTGGCTGGAGACCTGGTTTGCAACCTGATTATGTGCCCTGACTGGGAATCAAACCAGCAATCTTTGGGTTTGTAGGCTGGCACCTATCCACTGAGTCACCAGCCAGGGCTCATTCCTGGCTTTTCTGTATCTCACATCCTTGGCTACCAAGCCTGTCTGTCATTTCTCCCCTTAGCCATCTTGTTTCAACCAATGAATCTGCTACTTTCCTCTTAAATTATGTTTTATTATTATTTTTCTAATTTTTAATTATTTACTATTTTGAATAGGTATTTTGTGCACATGGTGTAGCACTGAAAAGCTAAGCAAGGGTATACAGCAGGAATAAAGTCTCCTTTCATTCCATTTTTCTTAGTAACAGAATCCTCTTTGTAAAAGCAAACACTGTTGGCAGTGTTTTGAATATATTCCAAGAGAGGACCTTTGAATGTACAAATATGTTTTGTACATATACATATTTCTTTTTCCCTGTACAAATTGTGGCATGCTATTCCTACTACACTGCAACTGGTTTCTTCCCCTTGCCACCATGACTTGGCTGGTGAGAGCTCTATTTCAATTCATAGAGAGCTGCTCCCTGTTGTTAATGCCATTATAGTTTTTGGCTTTGACTGTTGGAAAATGTCTTGGGTCATTCTGGGAACCCTCAAACCTTCCCTCTGCTTCCCATACTGTGGCTTCCAGTAAGAGGTACACCCCACAGTTCACTCCTCCCTCTGAGACTGGCACCATCCCTGCAACTCTTTCTGGCTTTCCTGCTGTGGTGCAGCGGGAATGAAGCAGTTCTAGTCACAGCACTTTTGTTTCTTCCACAGAACAGTTGAGCTCAAAAGAGAAATGGCTTTTTCTGGAAGGGAGTCTGTGGACCTTCAACAATGACAAGCTGATGCCTGGCAAGGAGCCCAGAGACACAAAACCTGCCCAGCCATAATGGACAAATGGCATTTATACAGGGAGGAAAACACTCAGCAATATGAAATCAGCAAGCCTACTTTATCTGTATGTTTCTCTTGTAAGATAAACAAAGGGTCACTTTCCACACAGAATAGTCAACATCCTTCTTAGGGCCCAGGGCTGCAGGACATCTACTTATGTCTTGATCATGCAGGTGATCATTGCATTGTACTTCCTAAAAAGTGAGCCCCTTTCTTGCCAACTCAACAAGTGTTTTTTAAATGCTCATTGTATTACAGGTTAATCCTTATGCCCCAAGCATATAATTGTGTACAGGAAGAGATGGTCCCTGTCCTCAGTCTAACTTACCTTTTCTTTTTCTTCTCCAGTATTTCTTCTTATATGCTCTAAAGCCTGCCTGTTTGCTACTTCTTATATACTATTTCCAGTGGAGAGTGACTTGAAAGAATAGAAAACTGCTCAATTTTTCTGCTCGCCTTTAATTCCTATTCCTTCCCCCAAAGATTTCCATGAATCAAGCATGTCAAGTAGAACCTTCTGGCTTCCTTGGCTTAGTGCCCAGGTTAAGATAATGTATAGCAGAAAGTTGAAGGGACAAAATAGACACTGCACTGAAGTCGTCTGTGGCAAAAACTGTCCCTAATACACATTCTCCTATTTTCCAATAGCCAAAGATTTCATATCTGGGTGTAGTATTGCAGACAAGAAAGAATACATTTGTCAACCTTCCTGAAAGTAAGTGTGACCATAAGCTAAAGTCTGGCTGAGGAAATACAAGCATAAATGTCCCATGGCCACTTTAGGAACCCTCCTTAAGAGAATGCTGTAGCATGCCTTTGCTATTTCTTCATTCCTTTCTCCATCCTGCTGCTTAGAGCACAGTTGTTGACTTAGACCTTGAAGGTAAGGACCACATTCTAGGAATGGTAGAGAGAATTCAGGAGAACTTGATAGAACCAAGTCACCATACCAGCCTTGGGCCACATACCTCCTTACTTTTCCATGAGGGAGAAATAAATTTTGGTCTCATTGTAACTTCTGTCAGATTGAATTTTACTAGTTTTAAAAATCTCTACCTTATCTTAAGTAATCAACTACCATCTACTCAAAATTCTCAAGCAGTAGATTTTAGTATTTATCTTTATTTTTTTCCCCTTTAAAAAATTTTTTATTTATTATTTTTATAGAGAGAAAGAATGGGAGAGAAGCATCAATGTATGGTTGCTTTTCACCTGCCTCCAGCCACAGACCTGTCTGGATACCTGGCTTCCAACCTGGTTATGTTCCCTGGCAGGGAGTCAAACCAGCCACATTTAGGTTTGCAGGCTGGCACCTTATCCACTGTGCCACCAGCCAGGGCAGTATTTATCTTTAAATCTCTACTATTAGCCATGGCAATGATTAATTTATGGATGTTGATTTAAAAGCTACAAGCCATTCTCAGCTACTTCCTTTCCAACCTACACAATAAATTTTTTAAATTTTACTGTGTAAAATTTAAAATTTAAATTTAAAACTTTAGCCCTAGTAGGTGTGTAAGCTGGAGATAGGGTTGTAGGGTGTGCATGAGGAATAGGACAGGGGTGTACAAAGTAGTTTATTTATTTATTTTTAACAAAGTAGTTTTGAATTTTTCCTTGGGGAGGTTGGATCCCAGTGTGCCTGATTACTTAGGTGACACCTAAGTGTTCATGGGCACTTATGTGTTCATGGAATCTCAGCCCAACATTTGCCTGAGCCATGTGTAGGAAACAGACTTCTTGCCTTTCCATCATTAGCTCATTCCTCAAGGACATACATCTTCTTCTAGTGTATTTTGGGAGAACTGGCTACTGGCCAGTGGGGATTCTCTCCATGATTTATAACAAATATCAGGGAAATTGAGTAGAATTGGCATAGAAGCCAGCTGAGAAGAGGTGAGAAAGGCAGCCCACAGATTACTAAGGAGACGATTTCTCATCACTAGCACCACCAGTGGTACATGGGCACATTTACCTAACTTAAAGGTCCAGGGAAATTTGTCTAATTTCTGAGGGAATCTCATGGCTGGTTTTTGGCTCTCTGCACTCTACTCAGTTCACTCTAAACCAGATGAATCACCTGGAAGTGTTCAGCTGCACCAAACTGACTTACTGTCCATATTACTTGGAGAAACTGCTTCTGGACTCTATCCCCTATATCAGACTGAGATGGATGCCACTGAATAATAACTCATATCTGTTATATACCCTGCATTGCTAATTTGAAACCTCCCCTTAAACTCTATTTGAAGTCCTCTCTACAATGTCCCCAGTGACTCAAGCCTTGGAATCATCCATCATTCCTTTAGTCCCTGACCCATTGTTGTACCAACTGCCTAGGATCACAAACAGATTTCAGAGTCTATGGTGTTACAGGATCTGAGGTGAGGCCAAGTCATCCAGAAAGAACTAATGAGCCCCGAACAAGTGGAGAACTATATCTCCTGCTACTTCACCTGGAGTCTTCTGCCAAGAAGATTAAATAAGGAGTATTGCTCCAGTGGCAGAGGAGGCAGGAGATATCATGTTTGAGAGCCCAACTCTTCCCCAGCATGATAAGGTCTTGAAAGCTTTAGCTCTCCCCCTACAAACTCAGATACCTTTTTAGAGAGAGAAGGGAATAAAGGCAGTCATTGAGATACGGGGCCCTTTTACCCAGAAATAATTGAAGACTTCTTAAAATTCAGCTATGTCCAAGTTCTAAACAGATTCATATGTTATTGTTTCTCAAAAATAAGCCAAGTAAAGACTAAGAGGAAAAAGTCAGATTAGTTATGATTAAATAAAATAATTTAAATTTCTCTGTATTATGAGCTAAATCATGTTCTTCTAAAATGTATATGTTGAAATCCTAACCCCCAGCATCTCAGAATATGACTATATTTGGAGATAGGATATTTAAAGTGGAAATTAAATTAATATGAGCATTACTACAGTGGGGCCTAACGCAATCTGACTAGTGTCTTAAAAGAAGAGGAGACTAGGACACAGAGAGGGAAAGCTATGTTGAAAGATACAACAAGAAGATAGTCACCTATAAGCCAAGGAGTGAGGCCTCAAAAGAAACCAACTATGCTGACACCTTGATCTTGGACTTTCAGCCTCTAATACTGTGATAAAATACATTTCTGTTGCTTAAGCCACACAGTCTATAGTAGTTTATTATGGCAGCCTGAACAGACTAATATATTTGCATTTCTGAATAATAGTGTAAATACATTTATATCTTCATCATTTAATTTCTTTACATCAATTGGAGTATGTTATGATAATATATAGTTACTCGACATTTCATATATACCAAACATTTTTCTAAGGGCTTACTATTATTACCCAAATTTTATTCTCATAACAACCTCATTTAATCCCCATTTACAGACATGAACACTGAAGGACAGAGAAACTAACTTGCCCAAAGCCTCACAAAGTGTACCTGGCAAGTGGCAAAGTCAGGATTCAGAGCCAAGCAGTCAGGCTTTAGCATCACCCACTCCAGCACTTTGCTTGCTTCCTAGCACTTTTCCTTGTCAGTGCAAGTGTACATACTGCATTTGTTCTACGAGCCACTTGGAATTCTATGTTTTATTCCAGCATATAAAAACTAAAACTGCATTGATAGCTTTGCTCTTTTTGCAAGTACCCCCTGATCATCCTCAGGAAAAGTGACTCATTCAGAAACAATTAAGGCATTTCCTGTCACCTCAGCAGAAGCAGAGTGGGCATTGTGTATCCAGGGATTGGTGGGCCCACCTTAACTTAGTAGACGCTTTTGCATTGTTAATAGAGCTCCTTTTTAAGAAACTTTGCCTGAAATCACTTCAAGCCTTACTAGGATAGAAAAGATGCAAAATAAAGCTTTGTAATAGAGGCATTAGATGGATTTGGAGCTGGCATACTAAGAAATGGCTGGGAATGGGGGCAGGAAGAAGGCCTGTGGGTCCTTGAGTGGTTCCATCTGTAGTGTGGACTAGAAAGGTTATATCTTTCTAGTGTGAATGGGGGTAGAAGACTATAGTGGGTTCTGTTAGAGTACCCAGGAGGGATTTTAGACCAGAGAAGCTCCATCTTGCACATAGAGGCAAGGCAGAAGAGAAAGGAAGCTAAAGGAGTGAACACTTCTCTTGTCTGGGATCTAAGACCCTACCTGCCTGTGAGAGAGTCTGTTGAACCCTAGTGCTACAGTGAATTATCTACCAATAAGGGGTTTCCTTTTAGTGTTACCCCAGGAATCTGAAAAGCTCTAAGGAGATCTAATTAGATTATTTTATCTCCATTCTCAATCTTAATTTTCTGTTTCCTTCAATTTCTTAAGTTTCTTTTTTATTCCTTTTAATGAATTTTCACTATGACAGTATCTTTTTCATTTTCAAGGGTTCTTTTGTTTTCAGAATATTTCTTTCTTATTGACACCTTTTCTTTTTAAATAGAGCTATATTCCTTTTTATTTTTTGGGAGGGGAGTATATGACGGGTTTATTCTACAAGTTTCTGGTTCCTTTGAGGTCTATTTGTCTGGGTCTCAGTCTTCTATATCAGAGATTGTCCTCTAGTTTCTTGTGATTTTGGTTTTCTGTTCATTGTTAAGCAGGAATAGGAAATTAACAGATCCTATAAAACTATATTGAGCCCTGGCTGGTAGCACAGTGGATAAGGTGCCGGCCTGCGAACCCAAAGGTCGCAGGTTCGATTTACCAGCCAGGGCACATAACAGGGTTGCAAACCAGGTCTCCAGTCAGGTATGTGGCAGGAGGCAGGTGAAAAAGCAACCATACATTGAAAAAAAAAAAAAAACTATATTGAACCTATATAAAAAAAGAATATACCTTTTTTGTCAAGTGCACATGGAACACTTATGAAATTTTATCTAATATTGGCCTAATGGTCACCAAGAAAATCTCAAAAAATTCCAAATAATAAAAATATACATAGAGTCCTGGATTTATTTCTGGGCTCTCTATTCTGTTTCCATTGATCATATGTCTATTCTTATACCAGTACCAGACTCTTTTGATGATAGTAGCCTTGTAGTATAGTTTAATGCCTGGTATTGTGATGCTCCTATCTTGTTCTTCTTTCTCAAGATTGCTGTGGTTATTCGTGGGTATTTTTGAAGTATTTTTTCTATCTCTGTGAATCATGTCATTGGTGTTTTAATTGGGATTGCATTGAATCTATAGATTGCTTTGGGTAGTATGGACATTTTAATGATGTTAATTCTTCCCAGCCATAAACACATAAACATGATATATGCTTCCATTTATTTATATCTTCCTTAATTTCTTTTTTCAATGTTCTATAGTTTTCTGAGTACAGATCTTTTACTTCCTTGGTTAAGTTTATTCCTAAGTACTTTATTTTTCTTGTTGCTATGGTAAATGGGATTTGTTTTCTAGCTTCTATCTCTGATGTTTCATTATTGGTATACAAAAATGCTTTTGATTTCTGAATATTGACTTTATAGCCAGCTATTTTGCTTAATTTGCTTATTAGGTCAAGTAAATTTTTGGTGGAGCCTATTACAGAAATATGTTTACTAATATTTCAACAAGGGCACAGGAAATAAAAGAATAAATAAACAAATGGGACTATATCAAACTGAAAAGTTTCTGTTCAGCTAAAGAAAACACCAGCAAAATTCAAAGGGAACCAACTGTATGGGAAAACATATTTTCCAATGATACCTCAGACAAGGGTTTGATATCGAAAAAATATAAAGAACCTTTGTGACTCAACACCAGAAAGACAGACAGCCCAATGAAAAAATGGGCAAAGGACCTCAATAGACAACTCACTAAGGGAGACATACAAAGGACCCAAAGGCATATGAAAGAACACTCAAGATCACTAGCCATCAGAGAGATGCAAATTATAACCATAATAAGATACCACCTCATACCTGTCAAAATGGCAATCATCAACAAATCAATAAACAAGTGTTAGCAAGGATGTGGGGAAAAGGGAATCCTGGTGCACTGGTGGTAGGAATGCAGGTTGGTGCAGCCATTACGGAAAACAGTATGGAATTTCACTAAAAAACTAAAATGGAACTGCCTTTTGATCCAGCAATTCCACTACTAGGACTATACCCAAAGAACCCTGAAACACTAGTTCATAAGAACCTATGTACTCCTATGTTTATAGCAGCACTATTTACAATAGCCAAGTGCTGGAAACAGCCTAAATCCCATCAGTGGATGATAGGATCAAAAAGTTTTGGTACATTTACACAATGAAATACTAAACAGCAGAAAGAAAGAAGGAACTCCTAACCTTTGCAAAAACATGGATGGAAGTAGAAAGTATTATGCTTAGTGAAATAAGCCAGTCGGTGAAAGACAAATACCATATGATCTCACACATTTCAGGACAATAATGAACAAAACAAACAAATAAGCAAAACAGAACCAGATACATGAATACAATGAACAGATCTCTAGTGGGCAGAGGGGAGGCTGGAGGAAGGAAGGGAGAGGAGGAGGCAAGGAACTAGTATGGAAGAACCATGGACATGGACAACAAATGGGATTGACTTTGGGGGGAGAAGGTGGGTGGGGAAGGGGACAGAGGGAAGGAAAAAAAGGATGGATGTAATAAAACAATAATAAAATTTAAATTAAAAAAATATATATACAAATAACATTCTCTGACCATAATTCCATAACACTAGAAATTAATAACAGAATTTAATTTTAATTTTTGTAAATGTTTTATTGTTTATGCTGGTTAGAGTAGTCCCAATTTATCCCCTTTCTCCCATTTCACCCAGACTACCATTAATGACAGAATTTTTTTAATATAAAATTTCTTTTTTCCTGACAATTTAAAAATACTCAATTAAACTTTTGGGTTAAAAGAAAAATGAAGGGAGGAAGATGACAACAGAGTAGAGAGCAGTGCTGATGGTGTTCTCGAGTACCAGAGCAGCTAGAGGACAAGATAGGGAGCGTGAGATGTCTTCAGGACCATAAGATTTGGAGTGGTCAGCATCTGGACACAGGGGAGCACAGCCCAGAGGCAGAGGAGGCCAGCAGGACAGTAGGTGAGGTGGTTCCTGACAGACCTGCCAGCGGGCCGAGGTTGGCTCTGGGCAGTAGCGGCTCTGCCCAGAGGGGCACGTTTGACTGAGGCCAGCTCCGGGCCCCCTGGCAACTAGAAGTCTGAACAGTAAAGTGCAGGCAGCAAGGGCAAACGCCGTGGGGAACACGGAATTGAACTCTTGCAAAGGAGAGACTGTGTGAGAGACTCGCTCAGGCAACAGGGAGAGGAAGCTCCTCACAGGGCTAGAGGTGGGGGAGAAGAGTCCTGTGGGAAGCCAGAGTTGGGGAGCAGGGAAGTGCACCGGCTGGGGTGACGAGAGGGCCGAAAACGGTGCTGCTGGGCCACCGGGGAAACAGCAGCTTGGGAACCCTGCGAGGGGGGAGGCCCAGAGCTGCAAAACCACACAGGCCCCCAGGCTCCCCAGAAACTCCAAACAGCGAGCCCAGAACTAGTAGCGGGGGGCAACTGACCTGCCCATTGCCCAAGACAAAGGCCCCACCACCCACTCCTGGGAGGCGCTCATCACAGAGGCTGCGTAAAGGACTCCTCGGAGAGCTGGTCGGCTTGGAGGATTGGTGCCTGCCCCGGGGGGCCGAGCAGTGTAGGCAGACCCCGGGCACTGTTTACAGACAGGGGAAGCCTCCTCCTGGAACTGTGGGGGTTGGGGCCAGTTGTCACATGGACTGGCGAGGTTGTGGGCTGCACTGCAGGATTGCTGGGTGCTCCTCATGGGCAGGAACCTCCGCCAGGAGTAGGCGGGGAAACTCTGCGGGCTCCAGAATACCAGCAGCCCTAAAACCCAGCCAGGCTGCTGAAGGCCCAGCCTACCTGGGGGCGGACACTCAGAATCAGCCCTGACTGTGACAATCAGAGGCCCTGTCACAAGCCAAGGCCGGCTAGACTATAGACTGCAAAGTCAACCAAGAAAAAGAGGCAGCCTCAGGAAATGGATTGCAGCTAATCTCAAGCACCTGAGTTATACCGAGAGCTACATGAACTATTGATCCCCAACATATCCTGTTCAAAAGTTACTTCTCAAATATGCGTAATCCCTCCCATACCTCAATCCACCTAAATACCAAAGACCCTCCCCCTCCTCTTGAATTAAAGTCTACTCATTCTGTTGCTACAACGCATTCCCAGTCCTCAATCTAAGTATTCCTCCCTTCCCCAGCCACCTAAACCCTTTCTTTATTCTTTTCTTTCTTCTTCTTTCTTTCTGGTTTTTTTTCTCTTTTCCTTTTCTTCCTGGTAAAGCCCACAGGTTCTGGCCAACCAGAAATCATAAAGGGTGAACAGACACCTAAACCCTTTCTTTATTAATATTGCTTTCTCTTTCTCTTGTGACTTTCTCCCCCCCCCCCTTTTTTTTTTCTTTTTTTTTCCCGTCTTTTCTTCCTGGTAAAGCCCACAGGTTCCGGCTCCACCTGGACCAATCAGAAATCATAAAGGGTGAGCAGACACCTAAACCCGTTCTTTATTAATATTGATTTTTTTTGTCTTGTGACATTCATCCCCCTCCTCCTTTTTTTTTTTTTTTTTTTTTCCTTTCTTCTTTTCTTTTCTCCCTGATAAAGCCCACTGGTCCTGGCTCCACCTGGACCAAACAGAAACCGTAAAGGATAAATAGACACCTAAACCCTTTCTTTATTAATACTGATTTCTCTTTCTCTTGTGACTTTCTCCGCCCCCCCCCCCTTTTTTCTCTCTGCTAAAAGCCCTCAGGTCCAGGCTCCTTTCTGGACCAGTCAGGGATTATGAAGGGTGAACAGCCATATAAACCCTTTCTTCTTATTATTATTATCGTTTTTATTTCTTTTTTCCTTTTGTATTTTTTTTTTGTTTGTTTGTTTTGTTTTGTTTTGTTTTTTGTTTTTTCTGCTAAAAGCCCACAGGTCCAGAATACAACCAGACAGCCCAAATAAAGGATACGCCAAGAACAGCAAGTGGAGAAAATCTGGGAGACGGCAACATTGAACTCCACAAATCTCCTATCACAGAAGGATGCTCAACTAAGGCAAGGAAGCAAAGCAGGTTAACCCAAGGAAAGAACAAAAATGAATAAATAAATAAAAAGCAAGCAAGAACAGACACCCAAAATGGGGAAAAAAAGAATCAGTTCATCACCAAAAGGAAAGGAAGAATCCCCAGAAAGAACACAAAATGTAACAGAGGCACCTGAACTATCAGATAAGAAATTCAAAAGAATGATGATAGAGAAGCTCAGTGAGCTCAGCCACACCAAAGAAAACGATAAACAACTCCAGGAGAACTACAAAGAACTCCAGGTAAGTTACAAGGAACTTACTGAGAACTACAACAGCATGAAAAAGGACATGGAAACTATCAATAAGTGCCAGGAGGAAATGAAGAATACAATTTCTGAGTTGAAGAATACAGTAGAAGGAATCAACAGTAGGCTAGAGGATGCAGAGGACCAGATCAGCCAGTTGGAGGATAATGTAGACAAATGCTCCAAGACAGTACAAGAGAATAAAAACAGGCTGAATAAGATTGAAGAGGGGTTAAGAGAGCTGCAGGACAACACAAAACGCAACAACATCCATATCATAAGGATATCAGAAGGAGAAGAGAAACAAGGAATAGAAAACCTGCTCAAAAAAGCAATGATAGAAAATTTCCCTAACATGATGAGTAAAAACATTAATCAAGTTCAGGAAGCACAGAGGGTCCCAATGAGGATCAAACCAAACAGACCAACACCAAGGCACATTATTATTAAAATGGCGAATTTCAAAGACAAAGAGAGATTCCTAAAAGCATCAAGAGAGAAAAGACAAATAACATACAAAGGGGCTCCAATAAGGCTATCCAATGATTATTCAACAGAAACAAATCAAGCCAGAAGGGAATGGCAAAAAGTATTTCAAGTCATGGTAAACAAAGGCCTGCAACCAAGAATGCTCTACCCAGCAAGGCTCTCATTCAAGATAGAAGGAGAAATAAGGAGCTTCCCAGACAAAAAAAAAAAAAAAAAAAAAGACTGAAAGAATACATCTCTACCAAACCAGCATTGTAAGAAATGCTAAAGGGTCAGCTATAAAAATAAGTAAACAAATAAAATGAAGAAACAGAGAAAGCCAAAGAGAAATAGAGGTACAAAGTGAGAAAATGGCAATGAATAAGTATCAATCAATAATAACCTTAAATGTAAATGGATTAAATGCACCAATCAAAAGACATAGGGTAGCCAAATGGATAAGACATGACCCACATATATGCTGTCTTAAAGAGACCTACCTCAGAACGAAAGATTGACACAGATTGAGAGTGAAGGGATGGAAAACTATATATCAAGCAAATGGACAGGAAAAAGAAGCTGGAGTAGCAATACTGATTTCAGACAAAATAGATTTTACAATGAAGGCCATAAAAAGGGACAAAGATGGACACTTCGTAATACTTAAGGGAACAATCCATCAAGAAGAGATAACTCTGATAAACATATACGCACCCAACATAGGCACTCTGAAATATATAAGGAAAATCTTGGAACACTTCAAGAAAGACATAAAGAGCAACACACTCATAGTAGGGGATTTTAATACCCCACTATCAATAATGGACAGATCTTCCAAACAAAAAATCCCCCGAGATCTAGTGGCATTGAACAACACTCTAGAGGAAATGGACCTAATTGATGTATACATAGTCTTTTACCCCAAAGAGGCAAAATACACATTCTTTTCCAATGCACATGGATCATTCTCTAAGACAGACCACATGGTATGTCACAAGACAAGCCTCCACAAATACAGGAAAATGGAAATCATACAAAGGATCTTCTCAGATCACAATGGCTTGAAACTAGAAACCAAATTCAAGGGAAAAACCCAAAAATTCTCTAACTCATAGAGACTGAATAACATGCTTTTAAGCAATGAAGGAGTCAACAATGAGATCAAAGATGAAATCAAAAAGTTTCTGGAAACAAATGACAATGAACACACAACAGCCCAAAACCTATGGGATACAGCAAAGGCAGTTCTCAGGGGGAAATTTATAGCAATACAGGCCTTCCAAAAAAGGTTACAAGAAGTTTATAAAAACGACCTAACCACAAAGCTGCAAGAACTAGAGGAGCAAC
>PVIW01013287.1:0-28035 GCA_004026585.1 Noctilio leporinus
GAACTAATGCGACTCAACACCAGGGAGACAGACAGCCCAATTAAAAAATGGGCAAAGGACCTGAACAGACAACTCACTGAGGAAGATATACAAAGGGCCCAGAGGCATATGAAAGAATGCTCAACATCACTAGTCATCAGAGAGATGCAAATTAAAACTACATTAAGATACCACCTCACACCTGTCAGAATGTCAATCATCAGCAAATCAACAAACAACAAATGTTGGCGAGGATGCGGGGCAAAGGGAACCCTCATACACTGTTGGTGGGAATGTAGGCTGGCGCAGCCACTGTGGAAAACAATATGGGGTTTTCTTAAAAAACTAAAAATGGAACTGCCTTTTGATCCAGCAATTCCACTACTTGGACTATACCCAAAGAATCCTGAAACACCAATTCATAAGAACCTATGCACACCTATGTTCATAGTGGCACTATTTACAATAGCCAAGTGCTGGAAACAGCCCAAGTGCCCATCGGTGGATGATTGGATCAAAAAGCTTTGGTACATTTACACAATGGAATTCTGTATAGCAGAAAGAAAGACGGAACTTGTACCCTTTGCAACAACATGGATGGAACTGGAGAGTATTATGCTTAGTGAAATAAGCCAGTCAGTGAAGGACAAATATCATATGATCTCACCCATTACAGGATAATAATGAGCAAAACTAACAACAAGCAAAACAGAACCAGGTATATGAATACAAGGAATAGGCCTTCAGTGGGTAGGGGAAAAGGGTTTGTGGGGAGGGGGCGGGGGGAGGCAGAGGCAAGAAAGGGGAGCAGCTTAGACAAGAACCTAGTATAAAGGAACCCTGGACATGGACAACAGGTGGGATTGACTTTGGGGCGAATGGGTGGGTGAGGAGTGGGGCAGAGGGGAGCAAAAAGGGGATGGATGTAATACAACAACAATAAAATTAAATTAAAAAAAAAAAAAAGAAACATAAAAATCCCCAAAAGATCATACACTGAGATCAAGTAGGATCCATCCCAGGGATGCAAGGATGGTACAATATTCGCAAATCAATAAATGTAATACACCACATAAGCAAAAACCATAAGATCATATCAATAGATACTGAAAAAGCATTTGATAAAGTACAGCATCCATTTATGATAAAAATGCTCAACAAAGTTGGAATAGAGGGAGCATACCTGAACATAATAAGGCCGTATATGAGAAACCTGCAGCCAACATCATACTCAGTGGGCAAAAACTAAAAGCTTTCATCCTAAGATCAGGAACAAGACAAGTCTATCCACTCTCTCCACCTCTTTTCAACATCGTTTTAGAAGTTTTAGCCATAGCGATCAGATAAGAAAAAGGAATCAAAGGTATCCAAATTGGAAAGGAGAAAATAAAGATTAAAAATTAATGAGTGAATGGGGAAAAGGACATTGAGAACATGAATACACATACAGTGCTTGACCTGGAGGCATTTCAGGAAAACATATTTTGGGTCCTCTAGACACAAAAAAAGAACAGAAATCATAGCCCAGGCCTCCATCCAAAATGAGATACATAAATTGTGATCTTCCCAAAATTAAGCTATAACCCAAATAGCTATACCATCAACGTAAGGGTGTACCAGAAATAAAGCTTGCTTTCTTCCCACTCTCAAAGTTTCCAAGTAAACTGGCCTTGGTTTGAGCAGAAAAGAGGCAAAATTATCTGTTTAGAAGTTAAAACTGAACATCCATCCCCTCACAGATTTGTAGCCTGAATTCATAATATATGTGCAGTTTAAAATAATATCAAAGGTTAAACATTACTATCTCTAGGTACCTGGGAAAAGCAAGTGTACCTCCTTTCTGAAGGAAGTTACTTTCATCTTATTTCAAGGAATCCTCATGGATAATTTTTAAGGACAATGACTAACACACATATACATACACGCAAATAACCAAGCACAAAAGGAAGTGAAGCACCATGTACAAGAACTAGCAGGAAAAATTAAGACATAGAAACAGGCCAATGAATATTCTAGATTTTGGCATTATAACTCATAGGTTGAGTAATGACTATGCCTAGTATACAAGAGTATATAAAGCAAATTTTTTTTTTTTAAAGATTTTATTTGTTATTTTCAGAGAGAAGGGAGGGGAGGGAGGAAGAAGGAGAAGCATCAATGTATGGTTGCCTTTCACTTGCTTCTAGCTACGGACCTGGCTGGAAACTTGGCTTGCAACCTGGTTATATGCCCTGGCTGGGGAATCGAACCAGCAACTTTGGGTTTGCAAGCCAGTGCATTATCCACTGAGCCACCAGCCAGGGCTGTATAAAGCAAATCTTGATGGACATAAAGGGAGAGATTGACAGTAATACAGTCATAGTAGAGGACTTTCACATCCCATGGACATTAATGGATAGACCTTCCAGACAGAAAATCAAATCAGTAAGGAAACAATGGTCTTAAATGATATACTGGACCAGATGAATTTGATATCTTCAGAGCATTTCATCCCAAAGCAGCAGAATATATGTACACTCTTTTCAATTGCACACAGAACATTTCTAGACTAGACCACATGTTAGGACACAAAACAAGTCTCAGTAAACTTAAGGAGGTTAAAATCACATCAAGCATCTTTTTTGACTTTCATGATATTAAACTGGAAATTAAGCACAAGAATAAAATTGAAACACACACCAAGCCATAGGAGTTAAATAACATGTTACTGAACAATGAATAGTTAGTCATGAGGTCAAGGAAGAAATCAAAAGATACCTTGAAACATATGAAAATGAGGACACAACAGGAAATTTATATGACACAGCAAAAGCAGCCCTTAAAAGGAAAAATCATAGTATTATAGGCCTACCTCAAGAATCAAGGAAAATTTCAAATAAATATATAACTACACTTAGACAGAGGAACCAAGATGGTGGAGGAGTAAGTGGAGCTACACCAATTTTCTCCCAACGCCAAACTGGAATTTACAACTTAACTGGGGAAAAATCATCCAGAATAACCAACAGAACACTAATTGGAAAAAAAGCCTTATTACCAGGGGCAGCACAGAAGAGCCAATTCATCACAAAATGACTGAGGTGCCTAAAACTGATTGCTGGAACTGGAGAGTATTATGCTTAGTGAAATAAGCCAGTCAGTGAAGGACAAATATCATATGATCTCACCCATTACGGGACAATAATGAGCAAAACTAACAACAAGCAAAACAGAACCAAGTATATGAATACAAGGAATAGGCCTTCAGTGGTCAGGGGAACAGGGTTGGGGGGAGGGGGAGGTAGAGGCAAAGAAGGGGAGCAGCTTAGACAAGAACCTAGTATAAAGGAACCATGGACATGGACAACAGGTGGGATTGACTTTATGGGGAATGGGTGGGTGGGGAGGGGGACAGAGGGGAGCAAAAAGGGGATGGATGTAATACAACAACAATAAAATTTAAAACAAACAAACAAACAAACAAAAACTGATTGCTTATCACAGACTGATTGGATTAACAGCTAAAGGAGACAGACAAAGACAGTGGATCTCTGGTAGTCTCCAACTGGCTGACTAGGCCCACACTGGGACACCAGCTAATGTCACCAAGCACAGATCCAGGAAGTAAGAAAAGTGCACTTCTACACCACAGAAGGTCACACCACTAAGACAGTAAGTTGAAGCAGAAACAAACAAGAGTTACCTAAAATGGGGAGACAAAGAAATAAACCCTCAGCAAATGGAAAGGAGGAATCCCCAAGAAGAGTGCAAAGTGAAATAGAGACTAGCACACTCTCAGACATGAAATTCAAAATAATGATAATAAAGAAGCTCAATGAGCTCAGCCAGCAAAAAGAAAACTACAAACAACTCAAGGGAACTATGAAGAACTCCAGGAAAGCTACAAAGAACATACTGAGAACTACACTAGCATTAAAAAGGACATAGAAACCGTCAATAAGAGCCAGGAGGAAATGAAGAATTCCATTTCTGAATTGAAGAACACAGTAGAAGGAATCAAAAGCAGGCTAGAGAAAGCAGAGAATCGGATTAGCGAGCTGGAAGGTCAATGTAGAAAAAAATTCCCAGGCAGTGCAACAAAATGAAAAAAAGACTGAAAAAGAATGAAGAGGTTTTAAGAGAGCTGCAGGACAACATGAAACATAATAACATCCGTATCATAGAGATACCAGAAGGAGAAGAGGAGGAGCAAGGGATAGAAAATCTCTTCAAAAAAGTAATGACAGAAAACTTCCCTAACTTGAGGAGAGAAAATGTCATGCAAACTCGGGAGGCACAGAGGGTCCCAAGGAAGATGAACCCAAACAGGCCCACTCCAAGACACATCATAATGAAAATGGGAAATTCCAAAGACAAGGAGAGAATCCTAAAAGCAGCAAGAGAGAAACAGCTAATAACATACAAGGGGGCTCCCATAAGGTTATCAGCTGATTTCTCAACAGAAACACAACAAGCCAGAAGGGAATGGCAAAAAATATTTCAAGCAATGAAACACAAAGGCCTGCAACCAAGAATACTGTACCCAGCAAGGCCATCATTCAAAATGGAAGGTGAAATAAGGAGCTTCCCAGACAAAAGAAGCCTAAAAGAATACATCTCCACCAAACCAGCATTGCAAGAGATGCTAAAGGTTCTCCTTTAAGAAGATGAAGAAACAGAGAGACAGACAGGAACACAGGTACAAAGGTAAATGGATTAAATACACCAATGAAAAGACATAGGGCAGCTGAATGGATAAGAACCAACTTTAACTTAAGAATGCTTTAAAATGATCTTGTTATAAATAGATTTTACTAAGTAAGGTAAAATTTTGGATATTACTTGTATTTGCATTACTGCAGGTTAAGTTTTCTTAGATTGGAATCATTTCACAATATGGGAAAATCAGGTTACTTGCAATAACTCAGAAAAATCAAATGCAGTTAAGGAAGAAGAAAAACCAAAGAAAATGTGGATGTATATTACATGGAAGACATACTATCTTTCTTATTCACTGTGACAACATATGTGCTTGTTTGTGGGTGTAATATATAGATTTTGTTAGCAATTTATATTTTAAAAAGCAACCAACTGGACATGGGTGTGTTGTGAAATCAGTTAATCTTTTTTTTTTTTTTTTAAGATTTTCATTATTTTTAGGAAGAGGGGAAGGGAGAGATGCAAAGGGATAGAGACATCAATGTATGGTTGCTTTTCACCTGCCTCCAGCCACAGATCTGACTGGAGACCTGGCTTGCAACCTGGTTATGTGCCCTGGCTGGGGAATTGAACCTGCGATCTTTGGGTTCGCAGACCGGCACCTTACCCACTGTGCTACCATCCAGGGTGAAATCAGTCAATCTTTAGGTTAGAAAAGATGCTGAGAATGAAGACCAATTTGGATGGAATTTGCAAACTCCTACACTATATGATTCATGTACATAGACAAAATATATTCTCATATTAGCATGTAAATTAGATGAGATTCTTTGCAACTAAATCGTGGAAATATACATTTCCAGTTATGAAGGCCCCCAAACTGGGAATGCTTGGGAAAAGGAATAAATGCTATAGTAAACTTTATTATTGAAATGGGAATATACCTAATCTCTACCTCAACAGACCCTTAAATAGTTCAGGGGTTAGTCTAGGACCACATAGGAAGTCAACCACAAGTTCAAAAATAGCTAGAATACTATTCTATGAAATTATTTAAATCCTAGGGATTTTTATTTTTTACCTCAACTTAGTAGACATAATAATTTCTACTCTGGGGACCAGCTGACCACTGCAAGTGCCGTTATTTCTGAAGGCTTCAACTTGTAAATCACATGTAGAGGAAAAACAGAGGGTATTGAAAGAAGTAAGACCTGTGCACAGCCTAAATAAATCTACTATTTAAGATGGAAAACTCCAAAAAGAATAAGTTGTAGTTCCAGAAGCTTAAAATAATGTTGAGTTGTATTATTGGAGTGGGGAGGATCTGACTCAAAAACCAAATTCATTTTTTACTGTGGGTTTGGCACTGTCTCTAGGACAACTTTCATAAAAGGAAAAAAAAGTACACATTGGTTGTTACAGAATAGACAAGGGGATGTTAAGAAGAACAAAGGAAGTAGAGAAGCCAAAGAACTTAAATGCATGACTCATGGACATGAACTAAGGGGGGCATTGCTGGAGGAAATGGGATACTGAGTGGAGAGAGGCAAAGGAGGTAAAATTGGGACAACTTTAATAGTGAAATATATTAATAATTAAAAATAATATAACTACACTTAAAGGAACTAGAAAGACAAAGCTCAAAGTGAGTAGAAGAAATGAAATAAGAAATATCATAGCAGAAATAAAGTAGTCTGAAAAATAATACAAAAGATCAATGACACCAAGAGGTGGTTCTTTGAAAACATAAACAAAATTGATAACCTCTAGTCAGACTTATTAAGAAAAATTGAAAAAGAACCCAAATAAATAAAACCAGAAATGAAAGAAAAGTAGCAACTGATTCCTCAGAAATACAATGGATAGTAAAAAATATGAACAGCTATATGCCAACAAATTGGGTAATCTTGGTGAAATGGATACATTTAAGAAACATGCCCCTGGCTGGTAGCACAGTGGTTAAGGCGCCAGCCTGCGAACCCAAAGGTCGCAGGTTCGATTCCCCAGCCAAGGCACATAACCAGGTTGCAAACCTGGTCTCCAGTCAGGTCTGTGGCTGGAGGCAGATGAAACGCAACCATACATTGATGTCTCTCTCCCTCTGCCTCTCTCCCCTCCCCTCTTTCTAAAAATAATGAAATAAAATCTTCAAAAAAAAAAAAGAAAGAAAGAAAGAAACATGCTATCTTCCAGAATTTAATCAGGAGACTCAAAGAATCTGAATAGACAGATTACAACTAGTGAAATTGGAGCAGTAATCAAAACAGTCCCAAATATTCAAAGAAGAACTAACACCTATCCTTTTCAATCTATTCCACAAAAATTTAAGAGGAAGGAAAACTCCCAAGCTCAATTTACAAGGTCAGCATTATCTTAATTCCTAAACAGATAAAGACACTACAAAAATGTAAATTATAGGCCAACTGAATCCAGCAATACATTAAAAAGGTCACGTGCCATGGTCAGTTGGGATTTATTCCTGAGACCCAAGAATGCTACGATATTCACAAACCAAAAAATGTAATATACCACATAAACAAAATGAAGGATAAAAATCACATAATCATATTAATAGATGCAGAAAAAATTGCTAAAATCCATCACCCATTTAATAAAAAGTCTCAGCAAAGCAGAAATAGAGTGCACATACCTCTACACAATAGTCATATATGACAAAACCACTGCCAACATTATACTCAATGGGGCAAAAACTAAAAGCATTTTTCTTTTAGATCAGAAACAAGACAGGGATGTCTGCTTTCACCACTCTTATCTATACTGGGAATTCTAGCCACAGCTATCAGACAAGAAGAAGAAATAAAAGGCATCCAAATTGGAAAGGAAGAAGTAAAACTATCATTATAGGTGACATGATATTGCATATGAAGAACTCTATTCCACCAAAAAACTAATAGAACTGGTAAATTCATTTAGTAAGGTATCAGGATACAAAATAAATATCCAGAAATCATATACATTTATATACATCAATAATGAGCTATCAGGGAAACTAAGAAAACAATCCCATTTACAATTGAATAAAAAATAAAATATCTATGAAAATGTAACATAGGATATAAAAGAACTGTACTTGGAAAATTATAGGACTCTAAGAGAAAGAAATTGAAGAAATAAGTGGAAACATATACTGTATTCATGGATAGAAAGAATTAACATCATTAAAATGTTCATACTACCCAAGGTATATATAGATTCAACACAATTCTAGCTTAGGCACCAATGGCATATTTCACAGAACTAGAACAAATATTCCAAAAGTTTGTTTGGAACCACAAAAGGCCCTGAATTGCCATAGCAATCTTGAAAAAGAAAATCAAACTTGGAGGAATCACACTCTGTTATCAAACTCTAGTACAAGGCCAAGTTATAAAAACAACATGGTACTGATGTAAGAATAGATCAATAGAACAGAATAGAGAGCTCAGAAACAAAGCCATATCATTATGGTCAATATTTGATAAAGGAGACCAGAATGTACAATATGATAAAGATAGTCTGTTCAATAAATGATGTTGGGAAAATTGGACAGATATGTGCCAAAAAAAAAAAAAAAAAATAGAAAGAAAGAAATTATATTACCTTACATTATACTATACACAAGCATAAACTCAAAATGGATTAAAGGTTTATCCTGGGGCATGATCCCATGAACCTAAAAGTCATGGCTTTGATTCCTGGTCAGGGCACATACCTGGGTTGTGGGCTCCATCCCCAATCAAGGTGCATACAAAAGGCAACCAATTGATGTTTCTCTCTCACATCAATGTTTGCCTCTCATTCTTCCTTCCTTCCCCTTTCTCTAAATAAGTATGTCTTAAGGTGATGATTTTTAAAAAATGGATTAAAGTCTTAAATGTTGGTCTCGAAACCATAAATATCCTAGAAGAAAATGTAGGCAGTAAAACCATGGATATTTCTCAGAACAATATTTTTTCTTATATTTCCTCATCCAAGAGAAATGAAAGAAGAAACAAACTAATGGGACTACATCAAACTAAAAAGGTTTTGCACAGAAAAGGAAACCATCAACCAAATGAAAAGCAACCCACTGAATGGGAAAACATATTTACTAATGTTACATCTGATAAATAGTTAACATCCTAAATTTAGAAATAATTTATAAAACTCAACAGCAAAAGAACAAATGATTTAAAAATGGACAAAGTACCTGAAGAGACACTTCTCCAAAGAGGACATACAGATGACCCATAAGCATATGAAAAGATGCCAAATGTCACAAATCATCAGAGAGAGGCAAACTAACACCACAATGAGATATCACTTCACACCTGTCAGAATAGCCATCATTAATAAATCAACAAACAAAAATTACTGTCCAGGGTGTGGAGAAAAGGGAACCCTCATTCACTGCTGGTGGGAATGCAGATGTGTGCAGCCATTGTGGAAAATAGTATAGAGTCACCTCAAAAAATTAAAATGAAAACTGAGCTATATGACTCAGCAATTTCACTCCTGGGAATATGTCCAAAGGAAACTGAAACACTAATTTGAAAGAATATGTGCATCCCTGTGTTCATTGCAGCATTATTTATAATAGCCAAGATTTGGAAGCAGCCCAAGTGCCCATCAGTAGATGAGTGGATATAAAAGCAGTGGTGTGTTTACACAATGGATACTATTCAGCCATTAAAAAAGAAGGAAATCTTGCCTTTTGTGGCAGCATGGATGAGCTTAAATAGTTTTATGCTAAGTGAAATAACCCATTCAGAGAAAGACAAATACCATATGATTTCACTTATAAGTGGAACCTGATGAACAAAATCAGCTAACCAATAAAATAGAAACATACTCATAGATACAGAGAATAGACTGACACCTGTCAGAGAGGAAGGGTTAGCGAGCTGGGTGAAAAAAGGGGAAGGGATTAATCAAAAAAGTTTTTTTAACTTCACTGACAAACAACAGCATGGTGATTAGCAGAGGGAAAGGAGGGTGGGGGAAGGTAGAAGAGGGTAAAGGAAGGATAAATGCCGATGGAGGGAAACTTGACCTGGAATGGTGAACACACAATACAATGTAAAGATGATATATTATAGGATTGTACTCCTGAAACCTATATAATTTTTTTAACCAATGTCACCCTAATATATTCAATAAAAATAAAATAAAATTAATCATGTAAAAAAGTGATAAATGGCCCTATCTGGTGGCTCAGTGGATAGCGCTGGCCTGTAAACCCCAAAGGTCGCTGGTTTGATTCCCCAGCCAGGGTAACATAAGCAGGTTGCAAGCCAGGTCTCCAGCCAGGTCTGTAGCTGGAGGCAGATGAAAGGCAAACATACACTGATGTTTTCTTCCCTTTCTGCCTCTTTCCCTTCCCATCTCTCTGAAAATAATAAATTTAAAAATCTTTTTAAAAAAGTGATAAATGTATGTTTACATTGCTCTTATAATTTAAAAATGTCAAAGAAAATAAGTGCAGATAAAGACCTATATTACTCACTTTTTGCATTATAAAAGGGAGAGTATTATAATGCCTAAATATCCAATAAAAATGATTGATTAGGTAAGTTGTGATCTACATAACAATTATATATTTATTGAAATTATTAATTTTTTAGTGACATGGAAAAGCTTATTGTATAATTAAGTAAAAGCCGAATACAATTGGATGTTTGGTTTTATCTTAACTTTTTACAAAAGTTTATAGAAAAAGCCTAGAAGTATGCCAAATGTGAACAATGTTATAGATTTATATATTTGAGCTATCAATTTGAGCAATTTTATCTATTTACATTTCTAAAAATATGCATTCTTTAACAATTCTAAAATGATTGTTATACTTTTAAATTGGTAAATGGAAGAAAATTTAAAAGCTATATTCCTCTTCGGCTCCAATCTTAAGTTCACAGTAAAGCAGAAATATTACTGGTTTATAGAAGCTTTTAGCGGTGGAAACCAGAAAGCTACTTTTATGGAAGATGAGTTGCAGGCCTTTGTAATTTTAGGCTTATAGGTCTGTGAGTGATACTATGAGCATCGTTTCTGTTCTTGTTTATAATCAAATGAGGTTTCCTGTTTTATTATTCACCCTGATATGCTAATGGTTGGAAGTTTTAAAATTGATTTTAGAGAGAAAAGAGGGAGAGAGAAGATGAAGGGAGGAAGGGAGAGGGAGAAAGAGAAACATTGATTTGTTGTTCTACTTGTTTATGGATTCATTGGTTGATTCTTGTATGTTCCTTCACCAAGGATTGAACCTGAAACCTGGTTTATGGGGGATGGTGTGCTAACCAGCCGAGCTACCCAGCCAGGGCCATTCTACCGCACCCTTAATTGGGTTGTTTTGTGCTCTGTGATTACTTAATTTTTGTATTGATTTTTTAAAGGTAGAGTTTTTTTCACTTTACAAATGTCTGAGATATTTATATTGATGATTGGTAGCTATCAAATGAGAATTTGAGTTAAATAGCTTAATTAAATAGAAAGATAGGAGTACTGAACTGAGCTCAAGTAAATAATAAACTTATGAAACCAATAATCAAAAGAATATATGTCCCCTTCTAAAATCAATAAAAATGGATATGTTAATGAATGTGTTAAATAACTTTCTAAATCTCTTAATTATCTTTGTGCAGGAAGAAGCAATTCCGGTATCTACAAGAAACCAAGGGGAAGAAACCCGGTATTGTCAATGAAGAAAATAATGATAGCAAAAGATTCACAGGAGAAAACACAAACCGTGCAATGTTAAATTACACCACAAGAGACTTTTATAATGAAAAGCTAGAGGTAAAACTACTATTGGTTTTTGGAAACTAGTGCCTGGATATATCCCACACGGCTTAGGACTTGGTGGTTGTGCATTTTTTTCTTTTTCATTTGAGATAAGCTCTTCTTTGTTGTTCTTGAATATTAGCCAACCTTCAGTATACAAAAGCAAGGAGAGTAGGAAGAACTAGAACCCATAATTCCAACATCTTCACTTGAGCAGAAAAAAAATATCTTTAAAAGAAATATGTGCCAAAAATCTAGACGGGAGTAGGACCAAGGGTCCTAATGTCTCTGACATAAGAAAAGAGATGTAGGTTTGCTGGGAATACTTAACTAGCCATGCCAGACTGGCAGAGGACACATTTCTGTGCTCTTTGCTAGAGTGCTTGATGTTTTAATTCATTCCTTGCAATCTCCTACACCATTAACTTCTATATTATTAATCATGTAATGTCATTTTGACCTGTTATATTTCCACTGGAGCTACTTAGCCAAAGCGTTCAGAGGCTTATTGAGGGGGAATACCATGTTAGGGTCCTGCATAAGCTACAAAGAAGAAAGGCATGCAGTTTCTGTTTTATTGGAGCTCATAAAAAGCTGAAGAAATAAGTCATCTAACAATAGATTGTTAGATTCTACAAGAGATTTTGATGGACCCAAAGGGTAAAGAATAAGGCAAAGAGATCAGACAGCAAGATTGAGCACCTATGACTTATATGTAAGCACTAGATATAGATATAGATATATTCTATATAGATATGAGTATATATATACATATATATCATAGCTATATAAAATTTGAAGTGCAATAGGAAAATAGTTTTCAAATGTTTTTTAAACAGCTCTGGGATTCTTTATTCCAACCATATTGCAACTGAAAACTCAGTATGTCAAAACCAAGCAAAATAGCAGAGCTGCCATTGTAGAGGAAAGAAGAGATGGTCTAATGAAATAGAATGGAAAGTCAAGTTTATATCTAGATATAAAAGAAAATTTATTAAATGATAAAAAAAAAAATCTCAAACTAGTCAGGTGAACTATCCAATAAGTGATTTGAAAATAACTAGGGAACTGAGAAAAAAATCAGTATTCGGTCATTTTATCTTATACTAGCATAAATTCCAAATAGATCAGACACTTTAAAATTTATAATGAAAGCATGAAGATTCTACAAGAAACCATGGAAATTTAATGTGTAGCATTAGGATGAGGAGAACCTTCAGGGGAATAAAATAAGCAAATTACAAAAAAAAGAGTTTGCAGTAATCTCCCTAAATTGTAAAGAGCTTTTAGAAAAGAAGTCAATAATTCAATCTAGGTTGTGTTAGTTATTCAAAACCTAATTTTAAATGAAATACCATTTACCATAATAACAAATATTGTAGGCATGCATGATAAAATATGTATAAGCCTTTATGGAGGGTTCAATAAAATTGTGAAATTTTATTTCATATTTAAGAGGAACTAAATAGACAATGTTCATTGATAGAAACTTTCTACACGATGCAGATGTTGATTCTTCCTAAATCCATCTATAAATAGACAGTTTTAATCAAAATTTGAGCAGGATTATTTGTGGAACTTCACCATTTGATTATAAATGTTATTTGATGGAGCACAATTTTTTTTTTTTTAAGTTATCGGCTGTATCTAAAATACACAAGGGTAAAAGTGGGAGAACTTGCCTTACCAGATGGCAAGTGTTAATATAAAGCATAGTAATGAAGGCAGTGTAGGTAAACACTATGCAAAGCAGAGAGCCAGAACTATCCCACATGTATGGAGAAACTTTATACAGATAGCAGGTATTGCAGACTAGTGCAGACAGATTGCATAACAAATGGCACCAAGAAAACCCTACTTTACACCAGGCAGCAAAAATTAACTCTGGATTAAATAAAAATCCAAGTATGAAAAGCAACATTTTGAAGATCTCATTTTTTTAAAAAGAAAATTTTTATGACCTTGGTTGGGTAGGCTATGATTTTCTTTTCTTTTTTTTTTTTTTTTTAAAGATTTTTATTTCATCATTTTTAGAAAGAGGGGAAGGGAGAGAGGCAGAGAGGGAGAGAGACATCAATGTATGGTTGTGTTTCCCCTGCCTCCAGCCACAGACCTGACTGGAGACCTGGTTTGCAACCTGGTTATGTGCCCTGGCTGGGGAATCGAACCTGCAACCTTTGGGTTCGCAGGCCAGCACCTTATCCACTGTGCTACCAGCCAGGGCCTAGGCTATGATTTTCTAACATGCCAAGGGCACAAACTAGAAAGGAAAAAAAATTGATGACTTTGGCAATCCAGGTCATTGTCACTGTTTTTTTTTTTTAAATAAAAATAGTTTCAGTGGAATCATAAGCAGAGTCTTAGAGTGGTTTGAGCAGTAATAAGTGAGAAGTAAGGACAGGAAATGTTGACTCCTGTTTTGAGAAGTACCATAGAAAAAAGAATGAATCTGAAGTCACATAATATTTTGAAAATAACATTAGGCCACTTGAAGACTTGGATTCTACCACTTATTACCTGACAGACCTTCCCCTAGTCTCCAAATCACTTTCTCTTGTCCCCCAAGCCAGCATTCCTTCTCTTGCACCATATGCTCTCTGCCCACCTCTTGAAAAATAGTTTAATCTCTGCAGCCCAAAGTGCTCTGTCTGTCTGCCCTGTGCATCCTCAGTTGCTGGGAGAATTAACTGAAATGAGTTTCTCACAAATCAACATAGGCATTATACACTTGACATGTATAATTGTACACATGACATATATAATTCTGTTGCTTAGTAATGGTTCATTCTCCTGATTCATTCTCAAGAAGATTTTTGTTGGCTGTAGACTCGGAGAGCTGAAGGGACTTTAGAATCCAACCCTGTTCTTAGATAAGGAAAACTCAGGTGAACTCCTCAGGCTCCTGTGGTAGGTTGCTGACTGAGCTGCCAGCAGAACTCAAACCTCTGACTCCTGACCTTGGACTCTCACAGTAGATGAAGCTGCTTTCTGAAGTCTGCATGATCACCCCAGTGCACAAGGGCTCTCTTCTCTGAACGCTGATTATACTTGCTGCCTAAATATCTCATTCAGCACTTCTTTACTCTTTAATTTTTTTTAAGTTAGCTTTTCATAGGGTTAGACTATCTCTCCAAATAGACTGCAAGTTCTTAAAAGACTAGATTAGAGTTTTCTCCAGGCAAATATTAGTGGATGATGTCTAATTCTGAGTAAGTCTCTCAACTTCTGTTGTCCTTAGTGTCCCATTTATAAAATGGAGATATGGATTAAATCCCAATATCACGATAGTTAAAATTGCTTTATAATAAATCCCACCACTGGCCTACTTGTTTTGCCCCAACCATCTTCATAACAACAATATTTCAATGAAACAACATAAACAATCTTGTATAGAGTTCATCTCTTCGGGATTGCACGTGTAAAATACTTGCTTTGTGAACCACATAGGTATATTGCGGGACAGAAAAAGAGTGTGTGAAAGCATTTGAGAATGGAAAAGCCTTATTCAAAGAGCACCAACAATTGCTTCAGGGTCAGGCAAAAGTTGTGCATCTGATGTGCTGTTTTGCGGGCTCATTCTGGCCAGGCAGCATAAGGTGCGCCGGCGGACCTGCGAGCATCAACGAGTACTGCAGAGACACAGGGTCACTGGCTTGGAGGACAGAAAAAAAATGAAAAAACAAAAATGCTTTCATACACAGTTACTAAATTAATGGTGATTATAGCAGATAAATTTATTAAGAAGTAATGGAAGAAAATGTAGGTGGAAAATTTAATGTGCTGAAACTTGCACTGCCAATTATTAAAAGTTTGTTTCTATTTGTATTATATATAAATTATTTAACAAGATACATTATTTAAAACTTTTTTGTTTTCATTTTTTATTTATTATTTTTAGAAAGAGGAAGGGAGAGAGGAAGAGAGGGAGAGAAAATTCAATGTATAGTTGCCTTTCACCTGCCTCCAGCTATGGAGCTGGCTGGAGACCTGGCTTGCAACCTGGTTATGTGCCCTGACTGGGAATCAAACAGCGACCTTTGGGTTTGCAGGCCACCTCCTTATCCACTGTGCCACCAGCTGGGGCTTAAAACTTCTTTATAGATTTGTTTTACCTATATTATAACATTTTCATCTTTTACTGCTAGAACTTTATCTTTAATTCAAAATCATGCTTTAAAAAACTTACAAATCTGCATTCACTAAATATTCTCTAGGCCTTCTACTTTTATACATGTATTGCTCATTTTAAAGTATTGTGTGTTTTAGTTACTGATCTCTGGTGATTCACGCTTGTCTTTCTTCCTGGTAGTCCCTTGTAGCCTCCATATACAGAGTGTTAAAACGGAGCAGCGAAATGCTGGCCTCTTCAACAAGCTAACTTCAAGCAGGTGACTACATCCCAGGCTCTATTTTAGAATTAGAGAGGTTAGGTTCATCTGAGAAGTAGCCAGCTGGAACTATTTGCTATCTGTTGCTCATCAAAATCAGTGCAGATTTTTATGACAGATCAATGACCTGTTCTTTTTAGCACATGGATCAAATCAAATCAGCATATTGAGCCTTGAATGTTGAGTAATCATTTAGAAAAATCATATATGTTATAAGAAAATTTTCAAAAATGCCCCTATCAGGGAATTTTGTGACAATTTAGTGACTAAATTTCAATTTAGTGACAATTGAGACTCATCATTGACTTGCAGTAGTAATTAGTCAAGAATGTAAAATATATTTTGTTTTAAAAATTGGTAAAATTTGGAAAAGGAACAGAAATAGAAAAGAAGAGGGAAAAAAACTTAATGGTCTCACAAGACAAAGGCTATCTTAATGGCACTTTCATATACAAGGTCTGTCCTGAAAGTATAGGCCACGCAAACTGTTTTAGATTGATGCTGGCTTGATACTTTCTGGACAGACCTCCTCTTTTCTTCCAATAGTTATATATATATATATATATATATATATATATATATATATATATATATATTCTAAATTAATAAAAATTGCAAACATACAGCAAAGTTAAAAGAATTTTACAGTGAGCACCCATATACCCATACTCAGGTTCTATTGTTAACATTGTACTTGTCACATACCCCTGCATCTACCCCATCCTCTAGCTCTCAGAAATCTTAAATTTCTAAATACATTTTAAAGTAATTGCAGACATTAACATGCTTCTCCCTGAATAATTCAGCATGTATATTATTCATTGGAGTTTAGTATTTTACATAGGTTCCTCTTTTGTGGTAAAATTGATATATCATGAAATACAAACGTTGGGTGTATAATCGCTGAGTTTTGAGAAATACATACACTTGTACGACCCAATCATATTTTATTTTATATTTTCCACCTAGCATTATAATGTATTTTCCTTGTTACTACAAATATCTGTAAGTATAATTTTAATGGCAATATCTGTTGATATTTTAAGTTTTTAACTCTTTAGTTCATCTTGAAATTATTTTTGGTGTTTTGAGTTGGAGGTTTCAGTAGATCCTTTTCAAGTAGTTACACCTATTGTCTCATTGACTTTTATTTCTTTTCTTCTTCATTAACGTGAATTGATTCCCTGTCATTTTGACTTATCTGATCTGATTTCATTAATGTTTCCATATATCTTTACTTTCCATCATCATGCCTTTATACTCCCCAAAAGTATCAATTTCCAAAATTGACATTGAATTCTTGCATTACACAAAAGGGCTTTGTTTCAGCCTCTGAAATAAAACTGGACCCAGTGCCTGAATGTCCTTGGGTCCAAAACTTCCACTGTTGTGTCATAAACTGAGATTTTTCAATTGTAGATGGAGGAGGAGCACTTTATTTCAAAGGCCAACTCCTGGACCCCAGGCTTGTGTATATTTCCTCTTCGTCCTTGTACACTGTCCCCTCTGTCCATGTGGTATAAGCCACGTAAGTCAGTATAATGCACACTACCTGCTTTCCTGAAGGATAGGGTGAATTCTCATTAAGACTGTTAGTGTCAGTACTCAGAATCATTTACCACCGAAGCTGTGAATCTGTGCATCCAGCTCACTGTGTGAGCTAAACTACGTGGACTGAGAAACAGTAGCTGTGAGCCAGTGGTTCCCATGAAGAAACACATTTTCTCACAGAGCTGTCTAGCAGAAGTAGGCATCAGCTGGGGAGCCGGAGCTCCCTATTGCTGCCTTTTCTCAAGACACCTCTGTGCCCAGACTGTCTAGGAAAGTGCTCCTGCTCTGATGAATGGGGTCAGAATTATTCCCCAGTAGATTATTCGAAAGTCCTCTGGTTCAGCTAATTGTTGCTTTGGCTTTTGGATTAATTGTGATTCAGAGTGAATTTTTCTTTTTTAACAGGAAACAAAGGAAAAAAGAAAATTCTGTAACATGTACGTAGAGGACCTTGTGAAGGAAGCCACAGAGATCAACATGAAAAACGAGGCTTTGCAGAAGCTGTGGCCACAGATGTTCATCGAGCTCGTCAGGGACGCAGTCATAGAGACTCGCAATAAGAACTCCTATATGAAGCTTTGCCTACAGCAGATAACTGACCAAAAATAGAAATGGTCTATAGCCACAGTCGATTTAGCAGTTTTATGTTCCTGAAGGTCGAAAATACGTAGGTTAAACATGCTAAGACAATAATACTATCCTACAAACTAGGACACATCAAATCATTATTGCCTGCTGTTCTCATGGTTAAAGGTTAGGAAGGAAGGGAGGAAAGTGAGAGAGGGGGCATCTCATTTTCTGTGTGTGATGACCAAACAACCTGGAGAACAAGCCATGTTCAGAGCTGGCTTGGCCTTGGGCTAGCCCTGCGTCTTCAGCTCTTGCTCTTGAGTGGTGCCCCCGCCACGTCCTCAAGCACGGAGTGTTTGCTCAGGGTGCAGCCTGGGTTGCTTTCTGTTTTCAATAACTTCCAGTTACTTGCTTTTTTATTTTATGTCATGATTTCAAAGCCAAAACATGTTCTTTTGTATAAGTTTTATTATTAAACTTATTAATAAGTAAACAAAAAAGTGTGTTTGCCTCATTATTCCAGGCAGAATTGTCATTTTATTACATGTTCCTCTAGCTGGGTAGGAGCCCTATCCCTTCACCTAGGTAGGAAGAGGTCCTAATCTGTTAGGTGCCTACCGTCAGGGCACCACAGGAGAGGCTAAGCTTCCCTGAGGCCAAAAAATATGGAAATGAGTCAAAACTGGGGCAGGAAGAAAATGCTTTGTCTTAAGAGATCCCTTAGTAAATGTAAAATGCAGTTACAAATCAGTGAGTTGGCTTCTCTGATGTGTTCCTTTTGCTAGTAGACATGTGTGCTTGTACTTCAGATTTACAGGTTAAAGGTCCTAATTTTTTAAATTCCATTTAAAAATCAAACAGGTCAATATCAGGGCTTTATCTCACGCAGCTCATGCTGCTCAGCAGGTTGATTGGAGGGTGTTACCATAGCCAGAGATGATACAAAAGTCTTACAGGTCAGTAAACAGGATTTCAATTTGCTCAGATTTTTCTTAGTAACTGTTAACTGACAAGAGGACCATCAAGAAGATGTGGGAAGGCCCTGGCTGCTGGCACAGTGGATAAGGCGCCAGCCTGCAAACACACAGGTCACAGGTTCAGTTCCCCAGCCAGGGCACATAACCAGGTTGCAAGCCAGGTCTCCATCCAGGTCCATAGCTGGAGGCAGGTGAAAGGCAACCATACATTGATGTCTTGATGTCTCTCTGCCTCTCTCCCTTTCCCTCTCTCTAAAAATAATAAATAAAATCTTAAAAAAAGATGTAGGAAAACAGGAATGAAATAGGACAAAAAAGCCATACAGAAATGCTCAGAAGGAAGCTGGGTAAGCTGCTTATGCCATTCTAAGGAAGACCCACATCTCTAAGAGCTCTTGATCATCACCGCACAAGTGCTCAAGCTTAGGAGGTTAGTGTTGTTTCAGAGCTTGGCCGAGTAGGTCACGCTGGCCTGGATTTGCATCTTGGCACTTGAGCTATCATCTTGATTGTTTGCAACCAATCTGAACCTGTTTCCTCAGAATAGTACCTACCTCATAACATTTTATGAGGATCAAATGATGTGAATGCATTTATTACAGTGTCTGGCACACAGTAACCACCCGGTAAATGGAGCTATTATTCTTCTAGAGACGAGTTGAACCACAGAATTGGTGCCCCAGGACAGAAAGAGGGATCGGAATTTCTTGATGATCCTTCAGTATCTCTAAATCGAAACATAGGGACCATTTCTCATCTGATTAGTTAAGAGTGAATCTTACCATAGGTAGCTAACTAGTTATCCACAGAGAGCAAAGGGAATCAGATGTTAAGCTTAGTAAACTGGGGAGCCTACTCCTGCTTGCTCAGCCAGGAAGCTCCAGGCTTTCCAGACTCACACTCCAGGGGATCCCACTGCAGGTACTTAATCCCAGGAGCACAGGAAATCTCCCCAGGAGCTCTGTCTGCCCTATAGTACCAGTTATTGTGGGGGGCGGGGGGTGGGGGGGGTGGGGGGAGCTGCAGGGGAAGGTGCTTGACCATGGAGGCCTGTCAGTCAAACTCGGGAGTAGATCTATCAAAAGCCTGGGAAAGCTTCAGGGATTGCTTAGATATTTTGAAAAGCTCCTGGTTACAACCACAAGGGAACAAAGAAGCACACTGTGTGAGCTCCAAAGGACTAAGCTTAAATATGGAACAGAAACTCTGGATATTGGACTTTGTTTTGACCTTGCTGAAGTCATAGGTGGACTTTTTCCACGGTGGGACAGATGGAGATGGGACACAGGCATCCTTTCACCCGAATCAACCTCCCATGTGGGTCTCTGGAATGCTTTCCTTGTGATCCTGTGAAAGAGCCTGATTTCCACCACCCGCAATCTCTCCTGGTGTTTATATCTATCTGGTATAGAAATGAGATCCCCTCTTAAGGGTGATGTTGAGAAGAGACATGAATATTGTGTCGTGGTCGTCTAATAAATAGGAAAGGCAAGAACTTGTGGCTCACTCTTGGCTTTGCAGGTGAATGGTCTGGCTGGTTAATAAATAATCTGTATGCTTAGTCAAGGAACTGGTATAAGTGTCCCATGGACGTGGACAACATGTGGGATTAACTATGGGAAAGAGGATTGGGAGGGTGGGGCAGGGGAGAACAGTGGCAAGGGGAAGTAGGATAAATGTAATACAACAAGAATAAATTAATTTAAAAATAATAATAATCTGCCCTAGCTGGTGGCACAGTAGATAAGGTGTCGGCCTGCGAACCCAAAGGTCGCTGGTTCGATTCCCAGCCAGGGCACATAACCAGGTTGCAAGCCAGATCTCCAGCCAGGTCCGTGGCTGGAGGTAGGTGAAAGGCAACCATACATTGATGTTTCTCTGTTTCTCTCCCTCTCCACCTCTATCCCTTCCTCTCTTTCTGGAAATAATAAATAAAATCTTTAAAAATAATAATAATAATAATAATAATAATCTGTATGCTTCCTGAATGTTGCCTCTCCTCCCTCACCCACTCATCCCTGATGCCAAAGGGCCTTGATCCTCACACGTACATGCATTCTCAACCCTCCCCTGTTGTTCTAGGAGTTTAAGGAACCCTAAATCAGCACTCAGTGATTTGGCAGCAAGTCCCTAGGCACCGCTGGCTCTGCCTACACCTTCTGCTTCAGGCCTGGTAATAGGGTATCTGCTGTGTTCCTGAAACCAAACCTCTGTGCCCTAACTTTAGTCACTTGGTCTCTCAGGCCTCTGTGCCTAGTTCCCTCTTGTCTGCCCCTTCTGCCACATATTGATCAGTTTCTACTTCTTGAATACTACTTTGTCTGATTCCAAACTCCCAAAGTTTGCATCCTCCTATCTAGCTGCTCTCCGCTTCAGCTCAGCTTCCTTCCAACCCATTTTGCTGGAGTTCCTAGGTGAGGATAATCCCCAGATGAAAGGACACAGGGAACAGAGGTCTGCTGGGTCTGGAATCAAGCAAGGCTCCTAGGTTGTTAGTGGTTATCTCCAGGATAAGCTGTCTTCTCCATTTGGGCTTTCCCCAGGTCTTCAGGAAGGGGAAGAGATGCACATCTCATGGTCAGACTGTCCAGACTAGTGTGTGCTGCAGGTTTGTTTTTTTCCAAAAGGAATCTCAAGCAGAAACAAGATACCATAGTTGCCTCTAAAGCAAAAATGTCCAGTGTCCCCCATGTTTTGGTGCAGCAGCTCAATGCATAGATGTGCTGCTAGATATGGGGATTGTTGCTAAGGGTGTCATTGGAGTTGAGGCTGGTTAACTGCAACTGAATCTGACGGAAGTGCTGGTTCCAGCCCCAACTTTCTGAGCTCCATGGTCTTGCATGTGAGACAGTGAAGCCTTAGGGAGCTCCTGATCTGTTCCTGACCAGGCTGTGAAAGACACTGATTCATGATACTCTCCTTCACTGAGTCATAATCACACAACAACTAAGTTATTGAGCAGCAACTAGCACCACTCAAAGCTTCTCACATGCATTAGCTCAGCCTTCTGATGTGATATATGTATGGAATCACCATTTGAACATTAGAAAAACTGAGGCACAGAGAAGTTAAATAAGAGTACTTCAGCCAATAAATAGTAAATAAAACCTGCATTCATAACCACCTCCAATATTAAGGACCTGGGGTTTAGTAAAATAATGAAAAAATTAAATTAAAAAAAAAAAAAAAGGAAGAAGGAAGGAAGGGAGGAAAGAAGAGAGGGACGAAAGAACAAGAGAAAAAAGAATCTGGCTCATTTGCAAGGCAAATTGAAAAGTAGAATACAGAGTGACTGCTCAGGAAGATATTAAGTTTAAATTCTGAAGAACAAAGGTTAGCTTTTGTAACCTGCTTTTATGCATCAGCTGGAGATGGAACGGTTCCTGTTGCCAAGAAGTCCAGAGTCAAGTTTGAAACTTGATCACAGCAACTGTAGTTAACCAGTATTGATGAAATATTTGTTATCTTTGATCCTGATTTTCTACTTATATTTATGTTTTCTTGGCTCATTGTATGTATCTTCTGTTGGACTTTACCTTGAATCTTTTGTGGAAAGAGAATAAAGATAAATAAATGAGCTAAAACTATACACGAAGTTCCAAAAAATAAATAACTTCTATATTTCTTGGGCAGTGGGACAGTTTCAATTTCCCTTTAGGAGACAATGAAACTATTAATCTCTTAAAACAGTCTCCCCAAGCTTGAGTTGTCGGAGAGTTGACTTCTCTTTGTTTATCCTGAAATATTTTAACATGTAGAATTCATGTAGAATATCTCAAATAAATACCCTGCATCCCCACTGAGCACAACAGATATTAATGTTTTCCACATTTACTTCAGATATTTAAAATAAAACATTATAAATAAAGATGAAGCCACTGTGCACCTCCTTCCCTCCCTAAGGTAACCACTATCCTGAATTCAATATTTATTATCCATTCATGTTTTCCTACCATTTCTATTTATGCATACACTCATAGGGAGTTTATTGAATTTCTATATTTTTAAGTTTTATCAAAATAGTATCATGCAATGCACATTTTTCTGCATGTTTTCTTTTTTTTTTTTATCTAATATTCTGTTTCCTAATAGCTCTACTCAGAAACAACTGATGAGAGTAACCCTGCTCTTTTCATTTTTACTGCTGTTTGATATCTGGTAGTATGGGTGATGCACAATTTATATACCCATTTTCCTGTTGGTGACTTCTGGGACATAACTATTATAGACAAGACTGCTTTGAATAGAAAGTACTTGTTTGCATATGATATTTGGGAGGAACACAGTTAGTGGTGGAATTGCTGGGTCATAAGCACACATTCATCTGTATTGCCAACTTGTTTACATTCCCACAAGTGGAGTCCAAGTTCTGGTTGTTCCACATACAATTAGATTTCATTTTCAAATCTGATGTTTAATACCAAGTATGTGTGTTTATGCTGTGTGTATATGATCATGGCTTTTCTGCAGATTGTTCAAGGCCTTTTTAAAGATTAAATTTATATACAGTGAAATGCACTTGAATGGATATTTGATTGATTTTAAAAATATAATCAACATCCCAATTAGGATCTAAAACATTTTAATCACTTCAGAAAATGTCTTCTAGTCAATCCTTGCCCCTCCCTCTGAGCAATTTTCTTTTTTGTTAGAATAGCTCAGCAAATTAAAATTCCAGTGTATTGTTGGACAACATTGTTTTGCACATAAATTAAACAAGCTAAGAGGTAAAAATAAATAACAACTTCCTAGACAAAAAAATAAACAACTTTTTATCTTTGACCTTTTTAACTGTTTTACAAACCAACTAACTATAATACAGCTACAGCTAAATACATACACAAAAATAGTTACTGGAATGGTCAGAATAAGATAGTTTGTTGTTGCTGATTTTACTATTTTTACAGGTTTTTTTCTCTCCTTTAGGACAAGTAAGTCAGAAGTAAGACAGAGAACACTCCAAAGGCTATTGTTTGGTAACCCCAAGGTCATTAAAATATGAATGACCCCTAACAATATGTACAAAAATATAAAATGTAAATAAAAGATGCAAATAAATTTTTCTTTTAAAAGTATTTTTAAGCCCTGGCAAGTGGCACAGTGGATAAGGAGCCGGCCTGCAAACCCAAAGATCGCTGGTTCCATTCCCAGCCAGAGCAGCATAACTAGGTTGCAAGCCAGGTCTCTAGCCAGACTCGTAGCTGAAGGCAGGTAAAAGGCAATCACACATTGATTTTTTTTTTAAAAAAAGCAGAGTCTTGGGAATTTTGGCTTTATTTTCCTGCCCCATTGCAAAACTCAGGTTGTGATTTTGGGTGGGTAGTGGAGAGCTGTAGGCGATGCACCCTTCTGGAAGGTGACCACATTTAGTTTCTGAGAGGAGTAAAGGGTAACTAGGTCATTGTGGCCTTTTTTTTTTTTTTTAACTTTATTATTATTTTTTTTTTGCTGTCTAGTCATCCTCATCATCTTCAAATGCCTGTTTCTCTGTAGATACCTCAGCTTCCTCATCCTCATCTCCACCCTCTTCCTCACTGTCATCTTTCTCCTCCTCCTCTTCCTCCTCCCCTTCCTCTTCTTCATCTACCTTGTGGACAGTCTCTTCCTCCCCATTTTCCTCATTAGCATTCCTGTGAGCAGGTGCAGCGCTTCCGTTCCCTGCCTCTCCTGCAGCTGCCTCTTCTCCCTGAAGTCCTTGGATTCGGTCTGGAGCTGGTGTCCATGGGGTGTTGGACAGGGTGGGGCACTCCAGTGGTCCAGTGATCTGATTATCTCCTGGCCTGGTGATCCCGTGATCCAGCGGTCTGGGAATCCAGTAATCCAATGCAGTAGAATTTTGTTTTTTAAGCGAGAGTTTGAGAACTCTGGCCAAAAGGCTGGAGGTGGCTGCGACAGCAGAGCCAGACGCGGGGACAAGGCAAAGATGGCTTTCCAGAGCAGCCAGTCCGGGAGCAACTATTTTCCCAATTGCTCTCACCATTAATCAATTTTGTCTACTTGGGAAATTCCTATACATTGAACAATAAGTATGGATTTCTTTGTATTGGGCTTTTCTTACCCAACAAAATGTTTTTGAGAATCACCCATATTGTTTCATGCATGAGTAATTCATTATTTTTTTTACTAAGTAGTATGAAGATATCACAATTTGTGTACCCCTTCCAACGGGTTGTTTCTAACTTGGGGCTATTATAAAGAGAGACATTTACAAAGAATGGTCGACACTGTTACGGATGCCCCCATTACCCCCTTTTGCCTGACGGCACCCAGCCTTTGCCCCCCTTTCCCCGGCCATCAATCACACTGTTGTCTGGGCCTGTGGATAAAACATCTTTGTACAAGTCTTTTTGTGCAGTGGAACTGCTGGGTCATAGAACAGTTTTAAGTTTACTCATAACTGTAGAAGAAACTGCCTTATGTTTTGTTAAAGTGGTTATTTAATTGTATGCTCTCTTCAGCAATATACATATAGTCTCAGCCACTCCACATATTTGTCAACATTGGCTGTTTGAGCCTTTTTATTTTTAGCTATTCCAGTGGGCTTTTCTAGTTATCTCATCATTGCTTTAAGTTTATTTTTTCTGATGTCTAAGCCACTCCACATATTTGTCAGCATTGGCTGTTTGAGCCTCTTTATTTTTAGCTATTCCAGTGGGCTTTTCCAGCTATCTCATCGTTGCTTTAATTTTATTTTTTCTGATGTCTAATGATTTTGATCATATTTTATGTGTTTTTTTTTTTGGTCACTTTTGTATCTTCTGTGAATTAAACACTTAGACCTGTTGCTTATTTCTTTTAACTTGAATTGTTTTTATTATTGATTTATATGAGTTCATTATATGTTCTGGGAATAATGCTTTCATTTTGACTAAAAATGAAGTTTAATCAATATTTTTTTGTCAAGTTCTTAATAATGTTCTCTTTACAATGGTTTACTGCCCCATGTTTGTAAAAGATTCTCCTCTGTTTTCTTCTAAAAGCTTTATAGTGTTAGCAATTATATTCAGGACTCCAATCCTTCTTAAATTAATTGTTGTGAATACTGTGAAGCAGGAGACAAACTTTACTTAATTTTTCTGGAAACCCAGTTGTTTCAGCACAATTCAATGCAAAGAGTTTCCTCCACCATTTAACTGCTTTGGCAACTTTCTTGAAAAATCAATTGACTCAAATATGGGTGGGTCTCTTCCTAGACTTAGTATTCTGTTTCATTTTTCTAATTTTACACAAATACCATACTGTTATGATTTCTTACTCTATAGTAAGCCTTGAATCAGGTGATACAACTCCTTAAATTTTGTCTCTGCTTTACAAAATTGTTTTAGCTAGTCTAGGTCTTTGCATTCCCATGTAAATTTTATAAGCAGGCTGCCAATTTCTATTTAAAAATGAGTAGTATGTCATCATATTAATGTACTTCAAATTTTGTATTTACTTACCACTTGATAGACATTATAATTGTTTCTGGTTTTTTACTATAATGAAGATATTATGAGCATGCAAAAAAAATGTCTTGTATATCATTTTCTGCTATATGCATTTAAAAACGTTTTAGGTGCATACGAATTAAAAACTGACATACTTATTAGTGAGATAATGTTTTGACACTATGGGATGACTCTTTTATTTCTAGGACTTCTTTTTGTCTTAAAGTAATTTAGTTCAATATAGCTATACCAGCTTTCTTTTTAATTAACATTGCAATGAGATGTTTTGTATCCTTTAATTTTAACCTTGCTATGTCCTATGTGTGTCTTTTAAGTAGGTATGATTTATCTTTCTATCCAATCCAACATTTCAGCCTTCTAAAAGGTGAATTTAGTTCATCTACATTTACTATGTAAATGGGGTTTATTTTTCTTTTTTTCTTTACACGATAGCAGTTATCTCCATTTTCCTCTCCTTTGCGCACCTCCAGCCAGCCCTCCTCTCCCTTCTCTCAGGCCATCACCGCACTGTTGTCTGTGTCTATGGGTCATGCATATATGTTCTTTGGCTACTCCCTTCACCTTCTTTCATCCAGTTGGCCATTCCCTCCCCTCTGACAGTTGTTAGTCTGCTCCTTGTATCTATGCCTCTGTTTTTACTTTGTGAGTTAATTTTATTCATTAGCTTCCACATATAAGTGAGATCATATAGTATTTGTCTTTCACTGACTGGCTTATTTCACGCAGCATAATACTCTCCAGCTCCATCTATGCTATCATAAAAGGCAAGAGTTCCTTCTTATTCACTACCACGTAGTATTCCATTATGTAAATATACCACAGCTTTTTTACTAGTAATGGGCACTTGGGTTGTTTTCAGATCTAGGCTGTTGTAAATAATGCTGATATAAGCATAGAGGTGCATACATATGAGTACTTTCGAATTGGTATTTTGGGATTCTTAAGATATATTCCCAGAAGTATGATAGCTGGGTCATAAGGCAGATACATTTTTAATTTTTTTGAGGATATTCCATACTATTTTCCATAGTGGCTGCACTAGTCTGCATTCCCACCAGCAAGGCTCCCTTTTTTCCACATCCTTGCCAGCACTCTTGTTTGTTGATTCATTAATGATGGCCATTCTGACAGGTGTGAGGTGGTATCTCATTATAGTTTTATTTATTTATTTATTTATTTTTCTTTTTTTTCTTTTTTTTTTTAATTTTATTGTTGTTGTATTACATCCATCCCCTTTTTGCTCCCCTCTGTCCCCCCACCCACCCACCCATTCGCCCCAAAGTCAATCCCATCTGTTGTCCATGTCCATGGTTCCTTTATACTAGGTTCTTGTCTAAGCTGCTCCCCTTCTTTGCCTCTACCTCTCCCTCCCCCCTACCCCGTTCCCCTGACCACTGAAGGCCTATTCCTTGTATTCATACACTTGGTTCTGTTTTGCTTGTTGTTAGTTTTGTTCATTATTGTCCCGTAATGGGTGAGATCATATGATATTTGTCCTTCACTGACTGGCTTATTTCACTAAGCAGAATACTCTCCAGTTCCATCCATGTTGTTGCAAAGGGTACAAGTTCCTTCTTTCTTTCTGCTACATAGAATTCCATTGTGTATATGTACCAAAGTTTTTTGATCCAATCATCCACCGATGGGCACTTAGGCTGTTTCCAGCACTTGGCTATTGTAAATAGTGCCGCTATGAACATAGGTGTGCATAGGTTCTTATGAATT
>PVIW01013288.1:0-14337 GCA_004026585.1 Noctilio leporinus
GTGTGCATAGGTTCTTATGAATTGGTGTTTCAGGATTCTTTGGGTATAGTCCAAGTAGTGGAATTGCTGGATCAAAAGGCAGTTCCATTTTTAGTTTTTTAAGGAAACCCCATACTGTTTTCCACAGTGGCTGCACCAGCCTACATTCCCACCAACAGTGTATAAGGGTTCCCTTTGCCCCGCATCCTTGCCAACACTTAGGGTCTGATCTTTAAAATATATAAAGAACTAATGCGACTCAACACCAGGGAGACAGGCAGCCCAATTAAAAAATGGGCAAAGGACCTGAACAGACAACTCACCGAGGGAGATATACAAAGGGCCCAGAGGCATATGAAAGAATGCTCAACATTGCTAGTCATCAGAGAGATGCAAATTAAAACTACATTAAGATACCACCTCACACCTGTCAGAATGGCAATCATCAGCAAATCAACAAACAACAAGTGTTGGTGAGGATGTGGGGCAAATGAAACCTAATTATTCTTAAATGCTCAATTGAGCCCCCTTTATCCATCAAGTGTCACAGAACCACTCCCAACTCACCACGATTCTTTTCTTTCCTGGAACACATACAGTCCTTGTCTTATTCTCACCATACGTTATAAGGCATGTAACACTGTTGTCTTGTATTTTAATAGAATCAGAAAGAAGTAGAGCTGCAATGACCATGAAATATTTTCTAGGCCAATTATCTTATTTTCTGATGGGGACATGGAAGCTCGACAGGAAGCTGAGTGTCTTGAGTGAGGTCATATAGCAGCAAAAGCCAGAGCTGATCTCTAAGCTATTTTTCTAAAGCTATGTCCCCATTAGGGAGCATGTATATGGTTTCATCTTGTTTTTCAAGGGAGGATAAAACTCTCTTCAACAGTTAAAACACATCTTTTCTTTTTGTCTCTGACACAGCACCTAGCAGGTACAGTAAGAGCCCAATCAATGGGCACATTGTAATTTGGAGGCCAAGGAAGAACATTTCATTTAGTCCAGCTACAAAATTAGTTTAAAGCATAGCTGGAGGCAGGTGAAAGGCAACCATACATTGATGTTTCTCTCCCTCTTTGCCTCTCTCCCTTCCTCTCTCTCTCTCTAAAAATAATAAATAAAATCTTTTAAAAATAAAAAATAAAAATATTTAGTTTAAAGGGATAGTGCTAGATAGAGTTAAACCATGTAGCTAGCATTCTCTGAGATAGTTAAAGAAGACTAAAGGTCCCTTAGAAATGAATAAACTAGAGTCTAAACAGCAACATGGCCTATGACCACACACATTTTCTAAGTTGGTGGGTCTCTTACAAGTGAAGAGAGACCAGCAGCCCCTCAATCAAGTCCACTGTGCGCAGTCAGTCACCACAACATAGTTATGCCGAGCAGTGTGGAAGTTCAGAGATGAAAGCATACTGGTGGTTCTCAGAAGTATCTGGGGTACATGGGGTCTGGGTTACATGGGGAGCTAATTTCCTATATCAATGCCATTGATTTTGTTGACTTAAAATTAGAGTTACAAAAGCTTTAATTTATGTTCTAGATGTGACCTTGTAACCATGAATCTCCTTATCTCTCTTCTACTGTTGGCAGTATGGTTTTCAAACCATTTATCCAGACTAAGACCACTGATCAGCTTGAATTCACTGGCTTAGCAGGACCAGTTATTTCACACCAGGACCTGTTCTGATTGGTCAGTTGCCTATTATTACAATTTGGTGACTACAACTCATCTTTCAATCATCTATCATGTTAGATCTTATGATATGGTATCTGTGTTCTTCACTTGTCCTATGAGATGACAAGTGCATTGAAAGCATAGAGTAAGACAACAACACCCTCAGTAGTGCCTGTGCAGATGAAGGGATTCCCAATGACTCTTTGTTGAGACAATAAGGTCAACTATAGACAGACTTGAGTTCAAGTCTTGGCTCTGGCCTCAAGTTCTGTGTGACTATGAGCTAGTTATATAACCTCTATCAGAGCAAATTTTCTACTCCAAAAAATTCAGTAGTAATACCTCCCTCATAGATCTGTTCTTATGATCAAATTAGACAAAATGCATGCAAGACATAGCGAATCAAGTATGGAACCTAGTGAATACATGAAACTCTGCTAATTTGGGGCATACTGCCTGTTCACATCAGCCAGTCACCTCCCACCTCCCCCACTTAAAGGTGGACCAGATTCTAAAGAATGTTGAAGGCTGAGAACTCTCTGGGTTCCCTAACACCAAGGCTCAGAGGGGGAAGCCATTACAAACTTAACAACTCCTGTTGGCATTAATCCCTTCAACTCAACTTACTACGAGAGTCAGGCCTCATGGTCTTCACATTAATTCACCACTATCACATAATAGAAAAAAAAAAAAAACACTCAAAATGTGATTCCTGGAGCATGAGCCCATACAGTGGCTGAAAACTTTCACAGACCTCTCTGTTAGGGAGACACATTCTACATATCCTACCAGGAAGGAGAGATCAAGAATGGAGTCAAGTTCTGGCTGGTGGCACAGTGGATTAGGTGCCAGCCTGCGAACCCAAAGGTTCTCAGCCAGGGCAACATAACTAGCTAGGTTGCAAGCCAGGTCTCCAGCCAGGTCCATAGGCTGGAGGCAAGTGAAAGGCAAACATACATTGATGTTTCTCCCCCTCTCTTCCTATCTCCCTTCCCCTCTCTCTGAAAAATGGTAAATAAAATCTTTAAAAAAAAAAAAAAAAAGAATGGAGTCAAGGGAGGGACCTATTGGAGTCTCTATGTCATCTGCAGGATTCTTCTTGTTCCCACAGTTCAGAGTTTCCAGGATTCCAACTTTTACCTCTTTCTATTCATGAAGAATTTCCCCCCTTTTTCCCACTGCCCTAGAAAGGGTCCGAGCAAACTTGAGCAAATTTACCTCCTCTGGAGGATTTTTGGAATTGAATATGAAGAGGCTCTTCTAGTCAGTGTTGTTGCTCTCAACCCATTCCCTGGTTGAAACAGCCTCATGGAGTTTGTAGCAGCAGAAGCCAGCAGCACCAGGCCCCTGGTTTCACCATATATGCTTTCCTCAGTGGCTTTGCATTCTTAGCCATCCCAACCCTGTAATTTTCCACATGACTGGAGGTTTTGAAAGCAAATGAAGCAGCAAAACTGCTTCGGCTGCTAAATTCTTCCTGGATACATTTGGAAATGACAAAAAGCTGCCATATACAGCAATTTGGGTTTTGCACTCACTTTCCTTTAGTTTCCCATGTAAAGTCAGTAGCTGATCCCAGTTTTCTTGGAAATCAAGATCAGCTCTGCTCTGGGTATGCAGGGTATGTATATATATATATATATATATATATATATATATATATATATATATACATGGAGCCTGTTTTACTAGGCCATTACTAGATAATAATATTTATATGGTACTTTGTAATGTTTGGGGAAATTTTACAGGTATTAAATTCATTTTTATCATCACAAGAAGTCTGTCAGGAAGAGTAGGCACTATTATCCAAATTTATGGTGGAGGACACAGAGGCTCAGTTATAAAGCAGAGCTGGAACCACCTTCAATTCTCTGATTTCAAATGCATCTTCTTCAAATGAATCTTCTTCAGTTCATCACAGTGGCCTAGAGGCTCAGACTGACATTCATGTGCCTGCAGATGATGTGACCATTTCATTTATAATTCTCCATTTGCTTATCTGTAACCCCTTCCATCTTCCCCACTGGTCCCAATTTTTGATAGTTAGATAATTAGTGTTTTGTTCATACTGATTTCTTAAGAGAGATATTAAGTATGTTCTCCCTTAATCTTAGCTATAACTTCTAGCAAGCTTAATAACAACAGACTCTCCATAGTCTTTCCCTTAAGCACACCAACTCTAATTCATCATAGATGCAAAGGGTGCCAGTGTCTGATCTCAGAAACACACAGACATGGAGGGCAGGAGACCAAACAACATCTAAAACTGGGGAGAAAATGTGTCTCTACCATAGGAGTCAGATAGCACAACGACATATCCATACTGTTTTAATATGAACTGCTCTTCCCTGTCATCAATGAGATGTCCTCTGCAACATACCTGTTCTCCAGGGCTGAAACAACTCAGCCAAATATGCAAAAAGACTTGAAGAGGCTCATTACCTTTCTCTGCTTTTCCAACCAGGTCCCTACATCTATATACCTGAGGCTAGGCCAAGGCCATGGGACCTGCCAGCATGCCAAGGGTCCTAGGAGCCCTGAGAAAGTTCAGATACATTAACAAGCAAATGAATTGAATGTGACTGAAGGTGCCTTAAAGATGTTTTACCTCTTCAATAAGCTAATAAGCCTAAATTAAATTTTTCCCCATTTACAATTGCACAGGGATCAAGGCTATACAAAGATACACAAATAATCATGGTATCTTAAAAGTAATAAATACTGTTCATGGTTATGGAGCACTTCTTTGTGGAGAACTGCTGTATGTGACTTATGTCTAGTTCACATAATCCTGAGAGGTGGATACAGGGATCACCATATGACAGATGAAGAAACAGAGGCCAGAGAGATTAAGGAACTTTCCCACAGTGATTCCTCTGATCAGGAGCTGTGCCCTCCACCCCACAGGAGCCTGTCCTTTCATGCAGGTTTGTGAGGGTGGGAGTGGTGTTTGGGGCTGCTGTAATGATTCTAGGTGTGGGGGGCCTACTCCTGAGCAGGCAGAGTGATACAGGTGCTGGTGGTGTCAGACAGAGAAGGAACGGAGGAGGCTGGCCCATGAACAATCCTGGGAGCCCTTCTTAGCACGGATTTTATTACTGACCATGCTTAGGGAGAGTGAAGGGAGAGAGTAGGGATCACTCAGACCATTTCTTTGACTACATTTACCTACCTCTTCTTTCCAAACTACATTTCCAGTAGCCCTCATAGATAAAAGAAATGAATAGATTAAAAGATATGTTTACCCCTAGATATATCCCAGGGATGGGTCTTTTGGGAAATATTTAATCCCCTTGATAATTTTCAAGCTTCTTTAGAAACATTTTCTTTTTCTCCTGTGGATATAAAGCCAGGGTCATAAAGTTTCTGAGTAAATGAAGAGATTGAAATACAATCTGCAATTTACCATCTGGCATCTGCTTAGTAATGAGTCTGAAGAAGATTAGTCAATTTTTTAAAATCTTTCCAGATAAACCAACCCAATAGAGAATTCCTTGTCCCTGGCATGTTTGCCACTGATATCCATAGAATCATAGTTCTTCCATCTCTGCCAGACAGTGGCAGGTGGATGGAAGGAACTTCCTTTCACTATCAACTCTGGCACTAACCAGTTGTGAGATGTTGCACAAATCACTGATGCTTACCTGAAGTCTGTATCAATACAATGGAGTTACCTCTCTCAACTAACTTTCTTACATTTAGAATGGGAACTAGAAGTGGAACTAGAAGTCTAAGGGATAAAATTCTTCTTTACTCATACAGCCATTACCTTCTTACTAATCTTTGTCAAGGAGGGTCTGCGGCCAAACCATCCCAGCTGGACCATGAGTGTTTGGGTCCTAGAGTATGTTATCAGGAACAAAGGCTGTTCTAAAGTAGGCGCTATAGATAACTCAAGTAGAAAAGCACAACAGGAGAGAATGGAGAGGGAATACCAGTATTGAGGTGCTAAGAACCATAAGGTTCTAATGGTAACCTGATTAGAAAATACCAAAGTATAAGACAAAGAAGAAAATAACCACAGGAACTTTTTCATTGCTGAGTGTTTTCCTGTTTATTTCTTCCTTTTATCAGTAGCCAGTCATTTATAAATACAAAGAAGAACACTGCATGTGAATTTTAGTAGATTCATCAAGAGCAAAGCAAAAAGTGGACAACAACAGTTTCTCAAAGCAATTGTGTTGGTTTCCTAGGGCTGCCATAATAAATTGCCACAAACTGGGTGGTTGGAGGTAGTGCTGGGGGGCAGGAGGCAGAGGTTGGGGGAAGGCTCAAAATAACAGAAATGTATCTTTGCACAGTTCTGTGGCCAGAAGTCTGAAATCAAGACATCAGCAACATTGGTTCCTTCTAGGGGCCCAGGGGAAGAATATGTTCCATACAGGCTCCCAGCTTCTGGTGCTTCCCTGCAATGCCTGGCACTCCTTGGCTTGTGGGAGCATCCTTCTGATCTCTGCCTCCATCTTCATATGGCTTCCTCCCTAGATATTTCTGTGTGCCTACTGCTCTTTTCATAGGGACACTGTCATCATCATCATCATCATCATCTGTATGACCTTGTAAGGTACAACCTTATCTTAACTTAGTTACATTTTCAAAGACCCAAATCCAAATAATATCACACTCTTAGATTCCAGGTAGATATAAGTTTTTGGAAAGACACTATACAACCCACCCACTACAGCAACTAAACTGTGAATCCCTTCTTGTTGAATTCCCTGGGGCAGGAGCTATATGAAGGACCACAGAGAAAATTGGACAACCCTTTGGGTTCATAATTTATAACATCTCATTCACTTCATGCCTTCTCCTATAAATGTGATTCTTAATGGCAGGGGCAATTTCTTATTGGTTTCTCTATTCCAGGGCTTAAAACAGCATATAGTAGGCATTTGGTAAACATATGTTGAGTGAATGAGTTTTCACAGGAACCAAATCTCTAAGCCCTAAACTGAGACTTCTGTGTGAATCTGAGATCAATGAGTTCCTACTACTTTAATGACTGGAATTACTCAGATCATCAGAGTTGTTTCTTTTCTTCTTCTTCTTCTTCTTCTTCTCCTCCTCCTCCTCCTTCTCCTCCTCCTCCTCTTCCTCCTCCTCCTTCTCCTCTTCCTCTTCTTCCTTCTTCTTTTTTCTTCAAGAGGGAAACAAGAAACGTAAATCAATCCATGGGAACACCCCTCTTGATGGCAGAGACCAAAACTTCAAGTGACTTAATTGTGGCAATAGAAGGAGGGTTCTGTGATTTTCAAGTTCCTTGTCACCATTTCCTCCTTTCTTCCTGGATATCTATTCTGGGCTTTCCACTCCATCCCAGGAATTCCCCTGCAGCCTGCTAAATTGTCTGAACCCACATTGTGCTTGCTACTAAAGCTCCCTTCCTTTTCTTGAAGGATGTTTGGGTGGGAGGTAGGTAAAGGACCTAAAGACCTGCCCCTGAAAGGAAGACATATCCCTTATTCCTGTGGGTTGAGTAGTACAAAGGCAGAGTTAGATTCGGGAAATACAAAAACTGAACTCATGCCTGGTTCTTATGCTGCCACAAAATATGCAGTTTGGGCTCAAAAAAAGTTACCAGGCAGGAAAACAGAGTTACCACCTGATCCATGGTCAGAGTGTGTCTCCAGTTCCATTGTGTACCCATAGGCATGATACTGAACTCATCAGAGCCCTCTGCAAAAGGGGAAAAAAGGCAAGTTAATTGATTGAGCCATTCCAGGTGCAACTGCTTGGGAACCAGCTCTGCTCTCACTCCCTAGAACATGATCTTTCCTAATAAAGTAAGGAACTGGACTCCAAACCAACAAAGTCAGCAAAACTGGTCTTCAGTTATTCCCACCTCAACTTCCCAACTCTCATTCTACCCTGGGTCAACTCTTCTTCCCCACCTTTCTTCCACATTGTTCAAAATCTGTGTTCCAACTCCATACTCAGCCTAAGTAGTAATGACCAGAAGCAGTTAAAAGCAGGCTCCCAGTCTTTGTGGTCACCAGAATCATCAAGGGTACTTGATTTTTTTTTTTCTATTGATTATAGAGAAAAAGGGGAAGAGGAGAGAGAGACAGAAGACAAATAGAAGAACTGAGGTCAGTTTGCTGCCCTACTTACTGATGCTTCATTGGTTGAACTCACAACCTTGCCACATTGGATCAATGCCCTAACCAGCTGAGCTACCCACCAAGCAGTGGTACTTGATTCCTAATGCAGATTCCCAAGCACAGTCCTCAGATGTGCTCAGGCAGCAGGTCTGTGGTAAGCATGAGCATCTGCACCACCTCTAGGTAATTTATGGACTTCAACAAATGCTCTAGACTGGGGTAAATAAAGCTTCCCTGTAATTCTAAACACCATGATCCCACCTTAGTAAACCCCATCTATTAATACTTCACACAATAGCAAGTGAAGGAAACTTTACAAAAAACAGCTTATGATGAAATATAACTAAAATATTTCTCTATTTTGATAGAACCTTGACCTAGAGTTTTCCAAATCAGTTTCATGTTTAGATAGATGAAACTTATTTAAAACAAAATATTGGTGCATAGAAGACTCCATGAACCTACCTATCCTCAGGAAAGGATCTATATGAACTTCAAAATTCCTGAAAGCTCAAATCACCTACTGTGTGCTGAACACTGGATTGAAATGTCCTCAGATGTTATTCCATTTAATCCTCATAAAAACACTGAAACACCAATCTTATGAAGCAGCAGTCATCTGTCCACATTTTGGTAAAGAAATGGAGGGTCAGAGAGGTAACTGACTTGAGCAAAACTGTAGAGTTGGGAAGTGGCAGCATCCAGTTTTATTCCAGGTCTACTGGCTTGAAGTCCCTAGTGTGTGGTATTAGATCCCATACCTCCCTTTAATCTCTGGCCCAAGCATAGCTTGGAGGCAATGACCTAGGTACAAAGTCAGTGAAGTGAACTGGAGTTGAAATTAGACTGTGAGATGACTGATAGCCTAATCCCCAGAGATCAACTTATTTACTAAAATGCAGCTGCTCAGCCCTTCTGCCTTTCCTTCCTGCCCCAGGATAGGGGCTATGACCATCCCCACATGTCCCACCCCACACAGAGATTCATCCCATACTCCAGATTTCTAGACAACGACTACAGAGTTCTAACAAAGTTAGCTGAATCAATTACAATAAGTCCATAAACATTCCTTGATCCCTCATTCAGGGAACATTCCAGCAGAATCCTTCAAGGATGGTTTTCAGATAGTTTCTACCTATGACAACTACCTTGAAGTCATGTGAGCTTCCACCTGTGTGAAAGAAAAGATCCAGGGAAGAGCACAAAATGTGCTTTTTCCCTGAACCCCATACCTTCCATAAATAGCCCTAATCTCAAGTAATAAAAGTAAAAATAACATTTCCAAGGTCTGGGATGGGGAAATAAGCAAAAAATAGAATGTTTAATCAATGCAAACATTCTTGGAATCTGAAACATCTGGGAGACCTGGGGTGGCTGTGTTTGGAGCTGGAAGAAGGGGTGGGGGTTGGAGACTTGACATTCTTATCCAGTGTTTACCTAAAGCTGGAGCTCAATAACCTGCTTTTCACTGCTCCAGCAAGCCCACGTGGTAGCTCTTAATTTTTGTTACTAAATATAAGGATATCTCACACTTGAAGAAAAAACCAAGATTCTATCATCTAACTTAACCAGATTATTATAAATTGGGGACTAATTACTTATATATGTTTAGAACTGCCTAAGCATACATAATCCACAACTGCCATAATGAGTTGTTTTTTTTTTTAGATTTTATTTCATTATTTTTAGAAAGAGGGGAAGGGAGAGAGGCAGAGAGGGAGAGAGATATCAATGTATGGTTGTGTTTCACCTGCCTCCAGGCACAGACCTGACTGGAGATCTGGTTTGCAACCTGGTTATGTGCCCTGGCTGGGGAATCGAACCTGCAACCTTTGGGTTCGCAGGCCGGCACCTTAACTACTGTGCTACCAGCGAGGGCTCCTAATGAGTTTAATAAGGTTTTTCTTAATGTTTTGTTTTGTTTTTTTAATTTTTGTGTTACTTCCTAGGAAACTTGCTGCTGTGCAAAATAAGGCCTTCTGCACACTGTAAGTTTAGTTTTGAGATAAAGACTTCCCTGAAAGCAAATGACAGGCTTGTAGGACTATCTGGGCTAACTAAATAGATACATACAAATTGGCATATTAGGCATCCCCTCCTTCCCTCTTTTACACCACTCGTCCTCAGAATATCCTTGATAGTAAAGAAAAATGTATGATGAAATACATAAGCTAATTTATGAGAACTGAACAAAAATAATTCATGTTATGGCTCATATTTCTTAACCTTTCATTCAACACATATCTGGCCCAGACCCTCAAGGTAGAAAGTAGCTTCAACCCCAGCCTGAAGAGAGGCACACTGGACCCTGACGTCTGCTACAGCAAGCTGTAGGAGACTGTCCTGTTCTGTGCTACAGCCCTGGGCCCTAACACATAGTGAATGGGGGATAAAAGGAATCATTAAAAGGATAGGTGCTTAATAAATGAATAAAAAAGACATTATTACAATTCTCCTTGCTCTCCTTTACCTTATTCATACATTACCTCATTGACTCTCATCTCAGTCCTGGGAAGTAGGTATTATCATCTCCATTCTACAAAGGCAGCCCAAGGAATGCAAGGAACTTGTCCAAGGTCAGACACTAGTAAGACATAGATGTAAGATTTAAACCATGATGTACTAGCCACACTTCTACATTACACCATGCTTCCTTCGTTACACATTCTTTCACCTTGACTTCTGCCCCCATGACCCAAACCCCTTACGTTTGGTTCTTTCATCTCCAAGTGCACAAGTCTTGTTCAAGATGAAGAAAGAGCAGCAATAACACAGGAGTTATTATGTTTTCCTCATGCTTGCACTGCTCTATCCCTAGCACAGTATCCCAGGCAGAGAATGTAAAATAAGAGTTCAATAAATGAGTCATAGTATAGGTAGGGAAGTGAGTACCTTTAATATTGTCAACTTGTAGACATAAACAGAGGTATAGAGAGGGCAGGGCAACTGCTTATCCTACTCTTTGTTTAGGGCTTGCTGAAAGAAAGTCCTGTATCTTTATCCTGTGGGTCCCCACAGCCTCTGCTCAGAAGAAGCTCAGTCCCTCTGTCATAGCTGCTTGCTCAGCTAGCCTGTTGCTGCCCCAAAATCTCAGCAGACAACAGATGCACTTGGCCACTGGAAGACTCTCCATACCCATCATGGGGTTGTTCCTATATTCTGTTTACTGCACTTACATAAAACAAAAGAGGGAGGGAGAGAGAGAGGAGGGAGAGCGGGGGAGAGAGAGACACACACAGAGACAGAGACAGAGACTGGGAAATAAGGAACGTTGGGGCAAAAAGATCAGTCCTTTCACTCTAGGCATCCTCTCTATATATTACAGAATTAATCTGTGCCCACAGAATGAGCTGGGAGGCATAACTGTGTAAAGTAAATCTTATTTCCTCATTGTTTCTGTTTTTAAATGTGTTATTACAATAAAAATTTGACATGAGGCTAATAGACAATGTTTGGTGTGGATGGGGCTGAAATTTGGCCAATTGCATGACAGGTGGAACATGCATGACAGCAGAAGAGCTACGGGGACTATAATGACTGCATCAGAGACTGTGGGACTTTGATCCCCATTGAGCATGAACCTTTCCTTTGTAGAATCCTAGCAACTCCCAGCTCTTTCCTGCCTCCGGACATCTGCAGGTCACCTGCTTTCCCAGACTCTAGTACTTGTTCCCAGAGTGGGAGATTCCCTGATTCTATTTTATAAATTCCCAGAATTTTGTTTCTTTCTTTCCTCTGTTGAGATATTTATAATGTTGGATAGAACCTCAGTGAGGACCACAGATGCACATTATGCTATGCAAAGGGAATAATTTACTACTCTAGCAATACAGTGAGTCTGACATTTACTTGGAATAAAGGCTACCCATAGAGGTGTTCCTATTTTACTTATTTGTTTATTTATTATTAATTTTTAAAATCTTAACCCAAGGACATTTTTTCATTGCTTTAGAGAGAGAGGAAGAGAAAGAGAGAGAGAGAAGCAGTGATGCAAGAAAGAAGCATCAATTGGTTGCCTCCCATCTGTACCCAGATTAGGGATCAAACCCACAATTCAGGTATGTGCCCTGACAGGGAATCAAGCCTATGAACTTTTAGTCTATGGGATGATGTTCCAACAAAATGAGCCACACTGGTCATGGCTATTTATTTATTTATATTAAAATTTTTCTCTGTCGCCCTGGCTGGTGGCACAGTGGATAAGGCACTGGCCTGTGAACCCAAAGGTCACTGGTTTGATACCCAGCCAGGGCAACATAACCAGGTTGCAAACCAGGTCTCCAGCCAGATCCGTAGCTGGAGGATGTGCTGCCTCTTTCCTTCCCCCTCTCTCTGAAAGATAATAAAATATTTTTTAATATATAAAAAAGATTTTCTCTGAAAAGTGTCACTTGATGCTTAAAGGCAACAAAATATCTGGATTATTTTCTCAATAAAGTGTCAATTAATTCATTTCTGGAGACTGATGTGTAGTCTAAGAAATTAACTCACATTCAAGTGTACAAATAAGTAGACCTCATTGTATTTCTAAGTCTCCAGAGCAAATAATCATTTTATTTAGTCATATTAAAGGCTACAATACTATTTAAGATAATCATGACTATCAGATGGTTCAGGGCCTGTTTGCCATGCTCAGGAAGTAAACAGCAAAGATTAAAAGGGACCAATAAGGATGACACTCCTGCCCTATCCTGAATAGCTATGTTGACTAAAATACTTGCTAAGGATTTAAATTCATTACCTAATTGAAATATTCCAGCAATTTTCCCTGGCCCAATGGCTCAAATGGTTGAATCATTGTCCCTTACATCAAAAGGTTGGGGGTTCAATATCCAGTCTGGGCACATAAAGGAGGCAACTAATCAATGGTTCTCTCTCACATCAATGTCTGTCTCTCTGTTTTCTCTCTCTCTTATCCTCTCTTTCTCTTAAAAAAAGAAAAAAAACTAATAAAAATCATATCATTGGGTTATGGCTTTAAAAAAAGAAAGTAATATCCCAGCAATTCTATAAGGTCAGTAAGTATTAACATTTTGATGATGGAGTGACCCTTGATCACATTTTTTAAAAGATTTTATTCATTATTTTTAGAGAGAGGGGAAGGGAGGAAGGAAGAAAGGGAGAGAAACATCAATGTATAGTTGCCTTTCACCTGCCTCCAACTGAGGACCTGGCTTGCAACCTGGCTATGTGCCCTGACTAGGAAACAAACCAGCAACCCTTGGGTTCACAGGCTGGTGCTCAATCCACTGAGCCACATCAGCCAGGGCTGATCACCCTTTTTAAAAATAGAAATAATGTGATTGGTTTTCAGTTGTGCATTGGATTTAACAGCAGGATATATAGGTAAGAATATTCTATTAGAAACATGGGCTGAATTTTGGTTTATGCAACAAAAATAAATCTCTCAGCTATTATGTTGAGGAAAAGAAGCCAAACCAAAACAGAATACACTATGTTCTATGTATATAAAATTCAAGGGCAAGCAAAACTGATCTATGGACAAAAAGTTTAAAAAATGGTTCTTCCTGAGGATGGTACCCACTGAGAGGAAGAATAAGAGGACTTCCTTGCATATTGGACTTGTCCTACATTTGAACTAGACAGAGAAAGCACATAGGTGGAAATTCATTAACTATACACTTAAGATTAATGACTTTAATAGACTGAATGCACCCCCACAGAATTCCTATATTGAAACCCTAATCCCCAAAGGGATGGTGTTAGGAGGTGGGGCCTTAGGGAGATGATTAGGTCATGAGGGTGGAGACTCCTTATGAGAATAGTCCTGCAGAAGCAAGCACTTGAGACCTTTCTCCCTCTCAGTCTCTCTACCACCCCTGCATATGGGGACACAATTAGAAGAGGAACCAGAAAGGGGAGCTCTCCAGAAACTAGTCAGCCAGGACCTTGATCTTAGAATTTCCAGCCCCTAGAAGTCCAAGAAATAAATTTCAGTTGTTTAAGCCACCCCACCCATTCCCCCCAAAGTCAATCCCACCTGTTGTCCATGTCCATGGTTCCTTTATACTAGGTTCTTGTCTAAGCTGCTCCCCTTCTTTGCCTCTGCCTCTCCCCTCCCCCCAACCCCATTCCCCCTGACCACTGAAGGCCTATTCCTTGTATTCATATAATTGGTTCTGTTTTGCTTGTTGTTAGTTTTGCTCATTATTGTCCCATAATGGGTGAGATCATATGATATTTGTCCTTCACTGACTGGCTTATTTAACTAAGCATAATACTCTCCAGTTCCATCCATGTTGTTGCAAAGGGTACAAGTTCCTTCTTTCTTTCTGCTTTATAGAATTGCATTGTGTAAATGTACCAAAGTTTTTTGATCCAATCATCCGTTGATGGGCACTTAGGCTGTTTTCAGCACTTGGCTATTGTAAATAGTGCCGCTATGAACATGGGTGTGCATAGGTTCTTATGAATTGGTGTTTCAGGATAACCCAGGACTCTATGGTCAACTCATATTTGACAAAGGGGGAAGGAATATCGAATGGAGTAAAAACAGTCTCTTCAACAAATGGTGTTGGGAGAACTGGACAGCAACATGCAAAAAGATAA
>PVIW01013288.1:14437-28141 GCA_004026585.1 Noctilio leporinus
AAGGTCCTGGAGAAAAATATAGGCAGTAAACTTTCAGATATCCTACGCAAAAATATGTTTACTGATACTTCACCAAGGGCAAAGGAAATCAAAGAACGAATCAACAAATGGGACTATATGAAATTGAAAAGTTTCTGTTCAGCTAAAGAAAATATCAGCAAAATTCAAAGGGAACCAACTGTATGGGAAAACATAATTGTCAATGATAACTCAGACAAGGGTCTGATCTCCAAAATATAGAAAGAACTAATGCGACTCAACACCAGGGAGACAGACAGCCCAATTAAAAAATGGGCAAAGGACCTGAATAGACAACTCACTGAGGGAGATATACAAAGGGCCCAGAGGCATATGAAAGAATGCTCAACATTGCTAGTCATCAGAGAGATGCAAATTAAAACTGCATTAAGATACCACTTCACACCTGTCAGAATGGCAATCATCAGCAAATCAACAAACAACAAGTGTTGGCGAGGATGCGGGGCAAAGGGAACCCTCATCCACTGTTGGTGGGAATGCAGGCTGGTGCAGCCACTGTGGAAAACAGTATGGGGTTTCCTTAAAAAACTAAAAATGGAACTGCCTTTTGATCCAGCAATTCCACTACTTAGACTATACCCATTTTTAATGTTTTGAGATATCTCCATACTGCTTTCCTCAGTGGCTGCACCAATCTGCATTTCCACCACCAGGGCACAAGGGTTTTCTTTCTTCCACATTCTTGTCAATACTTGGTGTTTGTTGATTTATTGATGATGGCAATTCTTATAGGTATGAGGTGATAACTCTAAGATTTTAATCTGCATTTCCCTGATGATTAGTGGCATTGAGCATCTTTCCATATTGGCCACCTCTATGTACCCTTTGGAGAACTGTCTATTCAGGTCCTTTTCCCATTTTTTAAATTAGGTTGTTTTTCCAACCATTTTGTTGTACATCTGAAACTAATACAAAGCTAATATTGTATGTAAACTGTAATTGAAAAAAATGTTAAAGGCTATGGGATCTCTTCCAGTGCTTCTGCAAGGAGTGTCTGACTGCCCAGTCTGCCCTTCTCATTCTGATCAAAGAGCTGGGGAAATCCTGATATTATGGAGTTGGAACCTGTTTCTAATTCAGAGATCCTCTGCCTCCTATGCCCTAACAAGTGCTGAATGAAAAAGCTAATCAACAGAGTCCATGACTGTGAACCAAGTAAAACTCTTTTTGTTTGGAACCAGGGTTGTGAGGTGTTAAAAATTCACTTTTTTGCCATAGGGGAAGATGGGGACATGTCACCTCTGGGAGAGACTAGAGTAGGAGCAGGACCAAAAGGGGACAGTGATAGAAAACTCTGGCCTAACATCAGCAGAGGGCCAACAACTGAGCACAAAGGACAAAGGCAGGGGTGAGAGGGAGGCCTGGCAGGGAAGACATGTGACAGATGACAGTAAAGGGAAAAAAAGCCCCAGAGGCACTGGGGCACCTGCCAACAGGGCCTGTGCTGGCGGTGTCAACAGCAGCCATCCAGCAGGAGGCGCCCTAAACTGGCAGACCCAGGCACTAATGCAAAGAACAACATCAGGCCTGGCACAGATGGTGCAGAAAAGCCCCAGCAGGGTAGGGTCTAAGGAGGACACAGCCAAACTATAAAACTGGCTTTGGTGATATGTGCAGAACTTTCTTATACTGTTTCTGCATTATAGTTAGCTCTCTGTTTCCCTCTTTAAAGTAATTTAAAGAAATTACTTGGCCTTTTTCCACTTTCCTTTCAGGCCCCTATCCAAACTCTGAATTTAGGCATTCTGCCATCTAACTACCCTTGCAATATTTCCTCTGTACTAATATGCAAAAATCAGTAGTTTCCATCTCTATTAAATAAGTTCTCAATTTTAGAATTGTTCAATCTCTCTCTCTCTCTCTCTCTCTCTCTCTCTCTCTCTCTCTCTCTCTCTTATCTTTGATAATAAGAAGTCTATATTTATTTTATTATTCATGTTATTGAGCTAGTAATATTATCTCATGTCAGGGAAGACCATCAGCTATGATAAAGTTTAAAAGAGGCAACTGCCACATGAGTCTGGGTGTCTAGAGATATTTTTATTGCAATATACAGAAGAAGAAGAAGAAGAAGAAGAAGAAGAAGAAGAAGAAGAAGAAGAAGAAGAAGAAGGAGAAGGAGAAGGAGAAGGAGAAGGAGAAGGAGAAGGAGAAGGAGAAGGAGAAGGAGAAGGAGAAGGAGGGAAGAAGAGAGAAGAAGAGAGAAGAAGAGAGAAGAAGAAGAAGAAGAAGAAGAAGAAGAAGAAGAAGAAGAAGAAGAAGAAGAAGAAGAAGAAGAAGAAGAAGAAGAAGAGGAAGAAGAAGAAGAAGGAAGAAACCTTTGACCTAGAAAGGGAAAAATGTTTTATCACATGAATACAGTAAAATTCAGACTATGGAGGAAGAACTGAACAAGCAGGGTCACAGGCCCACATCTCTGGGTAAGTACTGTAATTAACTACTCTCCTTAAAAAAGAAAAATGTAGGAATAGATGTTCCTCCAAATAAAAGGAGGTGATGTTAGGAAAAACAAGGGAGAAGAAGTTGGCTGACCAGAACAATAAAAGGGGACACAATCCATTAAAATTCAAATGTTTCCTAATGAGTAGAAATGTTGCTCTTTAAAATGTGCATTACTCTTCTAGCTACCTACACTGACAACTTAGACAAAAAACACAAGGGTCTACCTCTTATAGATGACAATGCTAAATAGTCTCTCTCCTTTTTTTCCCCCTCAGGCTTTGTCTTACCCTCATTCATTTTCCATAAGCACACAGTTCATGAGGAAGAGGAAGCAGAGGAGGAGAAGAAGTAGAAGGAAAAGGAGAGAGAGAAGAAACCTTAGTCAATGTGGCTCAATTGGTTGGAGCACCATACCATAGATAAAAAGCTCATAGATTTGATTCCCAGTAAGGGCACATACCCAGGTTGCAGGTTAGATACCCAGTCAAGGCTCATACAAGAAGGGAACCAGGCAATGTTTCTCTCTCACATTGATGTTTCCCTCCCTCCCTATCATCCTCCCTCCCTCCTTCCCTTTCCTGTTCTTTAAAAGCAATGAAAAAAAAAGTCCTCAGGTGATGGTAAAAAAATTAAAATAAAATATTTTATTAAAAAGTAGTCTGTGTAAAATCAAATACTACTCTCAAAAAGAGAACATAGAGCCCTGGCTGGTGCGGCTTAATGGATTGGTGCCAGCCTACAAACCCTAAGGTCACTGGTTCAATTCCACAGTCAGGTCACATAATTAGGTTGCAAGCCAGGTCTCCAGCCAGGTCCTTAGCTGGAGGCAGGTAAAAGGCAACCATATATTGATGCTTCTCTCCCTAAATAAAATCTTTAAAAAAAAAAAAAAAAGGAGAAGAATATTGAGAAGTAATACCTATTTCCTTTGGCTCTCTTTCAGTTATTCTCTCACCCTGGACATCCTGTAACATACACTCTGGGATATAGAGAAAAATTGTCTATCACATCCTCTAGAATGCAAAGGATTCATAGCTCTTCACAATCTTCTCTTTCCTGGATAGTTCTGTTTTTCTTTCTTTGGTATGTCTTAAATATCCATCTACTATAAACATTCTCTGAGAAAGAAGGTGCTAGAAAGTAAATTACAAGTTGACTCTAACAATGTATTCACTTCACTGTCCACTTTTACATTCTAAGAGGGAAGGAGATCAGTATCCAGAATGCTACTATATGTTATCTAAAGTGTCAAGTTTTAACAAACAAACAAAAAATATATATGAGACATGAAAAGAAACAGGAAGATTCCAGCTGGTAAGGTTCAGTTGGTTGAGCATATCTCACAGACCAGATTGAAAGGCTGCAGGTTTGATCTCCATTCAGGGTGCATATGAAGGACAACCAGTCAATATTTCTCTCTCATATCAATGTTTTTCTTCCTTCCCCTTTGTCAAAAAGCAATAAATATTTCCTCAGGTGAGGAGGAGGAGGAGGAGAAGAAGATGATGATGAAGGAGGAGGAGGAGGAGAGGGAGAAGAAGGTGGAGAAGGAAGAAGAGGAGGATAAGGATGAGGAGAAGAAGAAGGAAGAGGAAGAGGAGGAAGAGGAGGAGAGGGAGAAGAAGGAGGAATAGGAGGAGAAGGAGAAAAAGAAGAAGGAAGAGGAGGAAGAGGAGGATGATAAAGGCAAGAAGGAGAAGGGGAACAAGAACAAGAAAGATGTGGCTCATACACAGGAAATGAAGCAAGCAACAAAAAATGCTTGTGAGAAGACCTAAATATCTGACTTAACACACAATTCTTCAAAGCAGCTATTATAAACATGTTTAAAGAACTAACAAAAGCTCTATCTAAATAACTAAAGAAAAGACATGATGATAATCTCTCATCAAATAGAGAACAATCTTAGATTAAAATTTTTTAAATAACTCAATGGAAATTTTGGGGTTAGAATACACAATAACAAAAATAAAAATTCCACTAGAAGGGCTAAACAGTAGATATAAGCTGGTGAGAGGAAGTATTGGAGAACTTAAAAGTACATCAATGGAGATTATGCAATCTAAAAATGGAAAGAAAAATAATGCAGTGAAATCAGCAGAATCTCAGATAAATGTAGGCAATGTTTTAGTACTCAAACATATACTATATGGAGGTGCTCAAGAAGGATGAGAGGAAAGAGAGGAGCATACACATATCTGAAGCAATAATTGGTGAAATTTTCACAAATTTGATGAAAATGTTAATCTACACATCTAAAAAACTCAACTCAAAGTAGGATAGATAAAAAGAGATCTATGCCAAAATACATTGCAATCAAATACCGATAGACAAATAAAAATCTTGAAAGCAGCAGTAAAATATCAATTCAATATGTGAAAGGAAGCACCCATGAAATTAATAGCTTACTTCTCAGAAAATAGCAATAGACACCAGAAGTCAGTGGATCACATGTTTAAATTACTAGTTTTAAAAAATACAACAAAAATATTATATGCAGCAGAATTATCTTTAAAAAGTTAAGGCAAAAATTAGGTCATTCAAGAATACAAAGACTGAGAGAATTCATTGTAATAAAGTCTTGTAAAAAAAAAAAAAAAGATGCTGAAGGAAGTTCCTGAAACTGAAAAGAAATGATACCCAACAGCAAATCAAAATCCACAGAAAACAGGAAAGGATCCACTAATAGTTATTATATAGTTAATCATAAAGTACAGTATAATTAAATATTTCCTTTATTTGCTACCTGAAGTGATTTTAGAAGCAATTGTATATAATAATATGTGTATAATTTATTTGGGGGCCTACAAAATATAGAAATATAACATTTTAAAAATATTTGTAGGGACAAAGCTGTCTTTAAGTAAATAAGTAACACAGAGGAACCAAAATGATATAGGAGTAAATGGAGTTACAGCAATCTCCTCCCAAGACCAATCTGAAGTTACAACTTAATTGGGGAGAAATCATCCATAATAACCAACAGAACACCAGCTGGAAAGAAGCCTTATAACCAAGAACAGAACAGAAAAGACCACTTCATCACAGTACGACTACTAAGAAGTGTGGAGACATGAGAGGGCTGGTTGGGGTCCCACGGGCAGCAGCTGAAGGTACTTGAGCTGGGGGATCCACCTGAGAAGGGTGGACTCTAAACCTCCACCTGGGCTTCCCAGCCTACAGCAACACAGCTGAGAGTAAAACAGCATCCAGCTGTGTAAAGCAAAAAGCCATGGGGTTTGCTAGCCTGAGATTGCTAGAGACAAAGAATTACTAAAGTGACCATGCATGAAAATACACTGGCATTCACTTACTCTGGGTTCTGGAAGAGGGAGGGCAGAGTGGACTAGAAACACTTGAGGACAGTTTGGAGCGGTGGCTTTGAGGAGTCCCAGTACTGACTCATCCCCCCACAACACACACTGCAGGCAGCTTCTACCTGAAAGCACTTCATAGCCCCACCCAAGCGAATCAAGTTGCCTGGCCCATGGCGCCTAAACCTGGCACCTGATCACAGATTGATTGGATTACAACTAAAATAATTAGCTCTGCCTAGTGGTGCCTAAGGTGACCACAGATCACAGATTGATTAGATTACAACTAAATTCATCTCTCCTGCACCTACACTTGACAGCTGAGCACAGGTTAATTGGATTGAAACCTGAAGGGCACAAAGAGAGTGGATCTCTGGTTGGCTTCAACAGGTAGACTAGGCCAAGAATATGGAATAATCTGATGTCACCAGAGGTAAATACAGGAAGTAAAGATAGTACACCTCTACACCACAGAAGATCACACCACAAAGACAGGAACTCAAAAAAGCCCAATCTAAAAAGCAAAAACAAACAAGAAAACTCACCTAAAACAGGGGGGTGGAAAGAAACAGTCCATCACCAAAAGCAAAGGGGGAATCCTCAGAAAGATATCTAAATGAAATAGAGGCAAGCAAACTATCAAACGTGGAATTCAAAATAATGATGATAGAGAAGCTCAATGAGCTCAGCAAGCTCAATGAAAACTACAAACAACTCCAGGGAAACTAAAAACAACTCCAGGTTAGCTACAAGGAACTTACTGAGAACTACACTAGCATTAAAAAAGGACATAGAAACTATCAGTAAGAGCCAGGAGGAAATGAAGAATATAATTTCCAAATTAAAGAATACAGTAGAGATGTAATACAACAACAATAAAATTTAAAAAAAAAAAAAAAGAATACAGTAGACCCTGGCTGGTGGCACAGTGGACAAGGTGCTGGCCTGCAACCCCAAAGGTCGATGATTCAATTCCCAGCCAAGGCAAGCAACATAGCCAGGTTGCAAGCCAGGTCTCTAGCCAGGTCCATGCCTGGAGGCAGGTGAAAGGCAACCATACATTGATGTTTCTCTCCCTCTCTGCCTCTCTTCCTTCCCCTCTCTCTAAAAATAATAAATAAAATATTTTTAAAATGTTTTACAAACATTCTGACTTGTAAAAATAAATAAATAAAAATAAGGAATACAGTAGAAGGAACCAAAAGCAGGTTAGGGGAAGCAGAGGATCAGATCAGAGAACTGGAAGACAACATTAAAATAAATAAATAAATTCCCAGACAGTGAAACAAAATGAAAAAAGACTGAAAAAGAATGAAGAGATGTTAAGAGAGCTGCAGGAAAATAGGAAACATAATAATATCTGTATCTCATGAATACTAAAAGGAGAAGAGAAACAAGGGATAGAAAACCTGTTTGAAAAAGTAATGACAGAAAACTTCCCCAATTTGAGGAAAGAAAAGATCATGCGAGTGCAGGAAGCACACAGAGTCCCCGTGAAAATAAACCCAAACAAACCGACTGCAAGATACATCATAATTAAAATGGTAAACTGGCATATTTCAAAGACAAGGAAAGAATCCTAAAAATACCAGGAGAGAAACAGCCGATAACATATAAGAGGACTCCAATAAGGTTATCAATTGGTTTATCAACAGAAACACTACAAGCCATAAGGGAATGGCAAAAAGTATTCCAAGTAATGGAAAACAAAGGCCTGCAACCTAAACTAATCTACCCAGCAAGGCCCTCATTCAAAATGGAAGATGAAATAAGGAGTTTTCCTAACAAAAGAAAGCTAAAATAGTACATCTCTACCAAATGAGCATGGCAAGAGATGCTAATGGGTCTACTTAAAAAAGATTAAGAGAGAGAGACATAGACTAAAAATACAATTCAAAGAATCAATAAATCCAGGCACTGGTTTCTTGAACAGAAACAAAATCAACAAGACTTTAATCAGACTCATCAAGAAAAAAAAAAAAAGGACCCAAATAAACAAAATCAGAAACAACAGAGGAGAAATCACAAGTGATACCACAGAAATACAATTGATTGTAAGAAATTACTACATATAACTATATGACAAGAAATTTGACAACCTGGTTGAAATGGACAGATTTCTGGAAACATATAATCTACCAAAACTGAATCAAGAAGAAGTAGCCTGAAGACCAATAACAACTAGTGGAATTGAAGTAGTAATCAAAAAACTCCCAGTGCACAAGAGCCCTGGGCTGGATAGCTACACAGGCAAATTTTACCAAACATTTAGGGAAAATCTAACTCCTATCCGTCTCAACCTATTCCAAAAAATCCATGGAAAGGAAGACTCCCAAACTCTTTCTATGAGGCCACTATTATTCTAATACCAAAACAAGGTCAAGACACAACTCAGAAAGAAAACTACAGGCCAATATCTCTGATGAACATGGGTGCTAAAATCCTCAACAAATATTGGCAAACCAGATCCAACAATATAATAAAAAGATCACATACCATGATCAAGTGGGATTCATTCCAGGGATGCAAGGATGGTATAATATTTGCAAATCAATACATGTAACATACCATATAAACAAAATGAAAGACAAAAATCATATGATCATTATCAATAGATGCCAAAAATGCATTTGGTAAGTATATCACCTATTTATTATTAAAAAAACAATCAACACAGTGAGAATAGACAGAGCATACCTCAACATAATAAAGGCCATATAAAAGAAACCTGCAGCCAATTTCATACTCAATGGGTATAAACTAAAACATTACCCCTTAAGATCAAGAACAGGGCCCCATCTGGTGGTACACTGGATAAGGCACTTGCCTGCAAACCCAAAAGTTGCTGGTTCAATTCCCAGCCAGGGCACATAACCAGGTTGCAAGCCAGGTCTCCAGCCAGCTCTGTAGCTGGAGGCAGGTGAAAGGCAACCATACATTGATGTCTCTCTCCCTCTCTGCCTCTCTCTCTCCCCCTCTCTTCTATTCAACATAGTTTTGGAAGTTCTAGGCACAACGATCAGACAAGGAAAAAAATAACAAAAATCACCCAAATTGGAAAGGAGGAAGTAAAACTGTCATTATTTGCAGATGACATGATAGTGTACATACGAAATCTGATAGACTCCACCAAAAAACTACTCAACCTAATAGGTAAGTTTAGCAAAATAACTGTATATAAAGTCAATATCCAGAAATCAAAGGCATTTTCGTATACAATTTCATTGTATACAATGAAACATCAGAAATAGAAGCTAGAAAATAAATCCCATTTACTATAGCAACAAGAAAAATAAAGTACTTAGGAATAAACTTAACCAAGGAGGGAGAAGATATCTACTTGGAAAAGTTCAGAACACTGAAGAAAGAAATTAAGGAAGAGGGAGGGGGACAGAGGGGAGAAAAAAAAGGGATGGATGTAATACAACAACAATAAAATTAAAAGAAAAAAAAAGAAATTAAGGAAGAAACAAATAATGTATTACCTTCATGGATAGGAAGAATTAACATCATTAAAATGTTCATACTACCTAAAGAAATTTATAGATTCAATGTAATCCCTATTAAAATACTAATGACATATTTCACAGATCTATGAAAAATACTTCAAAAATTTATATGGAGCCAAAACAACCACAAATAGCAACAGCAATCTTGAGAAAGAAGAATAAGGCAGGAGGAATCACAATACCGGACACCAAATTATACTACAAGGCTACTGTCATCAAAACAGTCTGGAACTGGCATAAGAATTGATATATAGATCAATGGAACAGAATAGAGAGCCCAGAAATAAACTCAGAACTCTATGGTCATTTAATATTTGACAAACGGGGAAGGAACATAAAATGGAGTGAAAATAGCCTTTTCAACAAGTGCTGTTGGGAGAACTAAACAGGGACATGCAAAAAATAAACAAAGCTAGACCACTGATTACACCATACACCAGAATAAACTCAAGATGGATAAAGGACTTAAACATAAGCAGTGCCACCATAAAAGTCCTAGTAGAAAACAAAGGCAGTAATACGTCAGCTATCCCATGCAGCAATATTCTCACTGATACTTCTACAAGGGCAAAGGAAATGAAGGAACAGATAAACAAATGGGACTATATCAAACTGAAAGATTTCTGCTCACCTAAAGAAAACATCAGCAGAATGAAAAGGGAAACATCTGTATGAGAAAACATATTTGCCAATGTTACCTCAGATAAGGGTTTGATCTCCAAAATATATAATGAACTTATAAGACTTAACACCAGGGAGACAGACAGCCCAATTTAAAAAATGGGCAAAGGACCTGAACAGACACTTTTTCAAGGAGGCCATGCAAAAGGCCCATAGGCGTATGAAAGAATGCTCAATATCACTAGTCATCAGAGAGATGCAAATTAAAAACCACAATAAGATACCACCTCACACCTTGTCAGAATAGCCATCATCAACAAATCAACAAACAAGTGCTGGCTAGGATGTGGAGGAAAAGGGAACCCTGGTGCACTGTTGGTGGGATTGCAGACTGGTTCAGCCACTATGGAAACAGTATGTAATTTCCTCAAAAAACTAAAACTGGAACTGCCTTTTGACCCAGCAATTCCACTGCTAAGATTATACCCAAAGAACCCTGAAACACTAATTCAGAAGAACCAATGCACTCTTATGTAGATAGAAGCACTATTTACAATAGCCAAGTGCTGGAAATAGCCTAAGTGCTTATCACTAGATCAATGGGTTGAACATTTTTGGTACATTTACACAATGGAATACTACACAGCAGAAAGAAAGAAAGAAGGACCTCTTAGCTTTTGCAACAACATGGATAGAACTGGAGAGTATTGTGCTTAGTGAAATAAACCAGTCAGTGTAAGACACCGTATGATCTCACCTAGTATAGGAGACTAATGAACAAAATAAAACAAAACAAAACAAAACAAAACAAAAACATGCAAAAAAGAACCAGAGGCATTGAAAAAAGTAACAGACTTTCAGTGTACAGAGGGGAAGGAGGAGGGGGAGAAAGAGGCAAAGAAGGAAAACAGTTTAGTCAAGGAACTAATATAAATGACCCATGGACATGAATGGCTGTGGGATTGACTGCGGGAGAAGGGATAGGGAGGGTGGGGCAGGGGAGATCAGTGTGGGGAAAATGGGATAAATGGAATACAACAACAATAAATTAATTTTTAAAATTAAAAATAATAAAGAAGAAAAAGTAACACAGATGGTAACTCAAATCCACAGGAAGAAATTAAAAGAATCAGACATGGCAAATAAGAAGATAAATATTTTTAAAACTGTAAATATATATTTACTCTTATCTTAGATCATTTTAAAAACCTGAAATATATAAAGTAATAATATCAACAAGGCATAGTTGGGTCCTCAGTGTGATATATTATAAAACTAATAGCCAAATGTGGGAAGGGGAAGAGAGCTATATATGGACAAAGCCTCTCTATCTCATTGGAATTACATTAGTACAAATATAGTGCTGATGTATTAACATATATTTTCTAATATATTAACAGTTTTACTTTAATCTCTATGGTAACCACTAAGAAATTAACTCAAAAATATAGTTTTATAATTATTAAAGAAATTACAATGTTACACTAGAAGATATCCACTCTATGCAAGTATAGAAATATAAAAAACAGGAGGAAAGATGGTGACAGAGTAGAGAGCAGTGCTGATGGCATTCTCCAGTACCAGAACAGCTGGAGGATAGGATAGGGAGCACCAGATGCCTACAGGTCCCTAAGAATTGGAGCAGTGAGCATCTGGACTCAGGGGAGCATAGCCCAGAGGCTGCAGAGACCTACAGGAGAGCAGGTGAGACAGTTCCAAACTGGCTGGCAGGCTGAGGTCGGCTCTGGGCAGTGGCAGCTCTACCCAGAGGGGTGTCTTTAACTAAAGACAGTTTCAGGCTTCCTGGTGACTAGAAATCTGAGCAGTGAAGTGTGGACAGTGAGTGCAAACACTGGAGGGAACAAGGAATTGAACTCCTGCAGGGAAGGGACTATGTGAGAGCCTTGCTCTAGCAACTGAGAGGGAGAGAACTCCTCTTGGGGTCAGAGGCAGAGGAGAAGAGACCCGCGGGGAGCAGGACCAGGGGAGCAGGGAAGTGCACCAGCTGGAGCAGCAAGAGGGCCGAAAACAGTGCCACTGGGCCACCAGGGAAAGGGCGGCTTGAAGCCCCTGCAAGGGAGAGGGCCCAGCCCCACGCACCTAACACCAGGCCCTCAGGATCTCAAGGAAACTCCAAACTGTGAACCAGTAACTTGCAGCTGGTGCAACTGGCACACCCATTGAAGGCAACAAAGGCTGTGCTGTGGACACTCTGGGGAGTCAGGCAAGAATCACAGAGGCAGTGGTGAAAAACTCCTCAAAGAGCTGGACTGCTTGAAAGGTTAGCCTTTACCTGGGGGAGCCAGGCACTGTTAGCAGACAGGGGCTACCGCCTCTGGGAGCTGTGGAGGCAGGGCCAGTCATCACAGGAGCCAGGGAGGTTGCAGGCCACCCTGCATTGGAGCCAGGTGCCTACTGCAAGCAGGAACCTCATCCAGGAGCTGGAGAGGGAGGAGCAGCCATAGACACCACAGGAGCACCCTGCTGGTCTTCACACACAACCAGTGAGAAGGGAGGACCCCAAAACACAAGTAGCAATGAAACCCAGCTAGGCTACTAGAGGCCCAGCCTACCTGGGGGCTGAAACTCAGAATCAGCCCTGACTGTGACAACCATAGGTCCTGCTACTCCAAAACCACAAAGCTAGACTGTAGACTGCAGAGACCTGGCCAAGAAAAAGAGGCAGACTCAGGAAATGGATCACTGCTAATCTCAAACACCTGAGTTACACCGAGAGCTACATGAACTATTCATCCCTAACATATCCTTTTCAAAAGTTACTTCCAAGACTCACAATTAATGCATTTTAACCAAATACTGTTTATACCATAGTATATCTCAACTCACATATTTTTACTCTTCCCCTATCTCAATCCACCTAAATACCCAAGACCCTCCTCCTATTCTTGATTTAAGTCTACTCACTCTCCAACTACAACTCATTCCCAGTCCTCAATCTAAGTATTCCTCCCCTCCCCAGCCACCTGAACCCTTTATTTATTTATTTATTTATTTATTTATTTATTTATTTATTTATATTTTTTTCTGCTAAAAGCCCACAGGTCCTGGCTCAACCTGGACCAATCAGGGATCATTAAGGATAAACAGGGAAGTAGATGCAGCAATTATATATACAGGCTTACACTGTTCACTTGTACTTGAGGCTTTCTGATTCTCCCTCTCCTCATTTCTATAGAATAGATAACTTGGTTTTCTCTCATATCCCTGCTGTCTTTGCTTCTCCTCAGCACCCTTCAAAACTATCTATACTTTAGTCAACTCAATCATTTTTTTCCCTCGTGCAACAGTCCTACTGTATCTACATCCCTATTAAGACTGGCTCAGTTGCAGCTGAGGGTATGATTAAGAGTGGGGGTTACCTTGGAGGGTATGGATATATAGTTGCGTTCATAGGCAGTTGAAAGAAGAAGTAAAAGAGAAAGATATCTCTGAAGGTATGGTTATTTTGCCTGGACAGGTGGTTCTGTTTTAGAAGCAGCTCAAAAACAGTGTATGAGAAAAAATAGAGGGAGTGTCTCCCAATCAGCCAACTAGAAGGAAAGGAGCAACACACATAACCAATCCAGAATACAACCAGACGGCCCAAGTTAATGACATAAAGGCCACCCAAAGAGCAACAAGTGGAGAAAATCTAGGAGATTGCAACATTGAACTCCACAAATCTCCTAACACAGAAGGGTGCTCAACAAAGGCAAGGAAGCAAAGCAGATTAATCCAAGAATTATTAAAAAAAAAAAAAAAAAAAAAAAAAAAAAAAA